>OX442415.1:18059279-18221673 GCA_949361645.1 Spongilla lacustris
CAGTTAAGGCATGGGTCCTCAATAGAAACCCTTTTTCTAGCATAGTTGCTTTGCTATGTGATATATTTAAATTATGAATGCATATTATTAATGCCCGCATTAAACTCGATATAATATTGCATTTAATGCGTGATGACGTCACGCGGACACGGGCAATTAATGAATATATACCTTAACCGTATGGAATCAAATACGGAACTGAAGACGTGACAGTAATGTCTTAAAAACTTTAGTACATATTGCACTTACTATGGACTACATAAGTGCCGGTAGGACCTTTCTGAACTCAGTCTTAGCGGACAGATAAATTTAATAACGCTCTAAAGTTTGGACCTTTTTATCAATTTAATCAACTAATACTCACAGTAACTTGGTAATCTTGATCGTCTGGTCCTACTGCAATTCGGTAAGTACAATGACTCTAGAGTTTTATGGTAGATGTAAAAAAAATTAACTGGCACGGCATCAACTCAGTAAGCGTTGCTTTTGTTGAGTACTACCTCCATTTTCGCGCGCCGCCACGTAACTAGGTTATGCACGCGCGCCGCTATGGCGGGATAAGCCCGCGTTCGTTCGGCTGCTAGAGTAATAGTGGAGCGTACGTATGTTTTTGTTTTGAATCACCAGCCTTTTTAACTATAATATGCGTTTGTGGGTTCTGCTGAGTCGTGCTGACACGTATACCACCCACAAACCGCATTGTAAACGATTGTGGGTTTTGTGGGTGCTAACGTATACACTCATATATACACGCACACACATAAACAAAGCGTGTAACGGCTTTCAAAGATAAACACAATAACAACTATTCGATGTCAAATCCGGGAGCTCTCTATGGCAACGCTCCTGAAACTCCTCTGTATACCCCCTACATGTGTTCTCCTGCATGTTATTATATGGTGTGGTATGAGAGAAGATGGGTGTGGTATGAGGGAAGATGGGTGTGGTGTGAGGAGTGAAGATGGGTGTGGTGTTTAGGGGGAAGATGGGTGTGGTGTGAGGAAGGAAGATGGGTGTGGTGTGAAGAGGGAAGATGGGTGTGGTGTGAGGAGGGAACATGGGTGTAGTGTGAGGATGGAACATGGGCGTAGTGTGAGGAGGGAACATGGGCGTAGTGTGAGGAGGGAACATGGGCGTAGTGTGAGGAGGGAACATGGGCATAGTGTGAGGAGGGAACACGAGTGTGGTGTGAGGAGGAAACATGGGCGTAGTGTGAGGAGGGAACATGGGTGTAGTGTGAGGTGGGAACATGGGTGTAGTGTGAGGAGGGAACATGGGTGTAGTGTGAGGAGGAACATGGGTGTAGTGTGAGGAGGGAACATGGGCATAGTGTGAGGAGGGAACATAGGTGTAGTGTGAGGAGGGAGTGTGTGGAGGGAACATGGGTGTAGTGTGAGGAGGGAGTGTGAGGAGGGAACATGGGTGTAGTGTGAGGAGGTAGTGTGAGAAGGGAACATGGGTGTAGTGTGAGGAGGGAGTGAGAGGAGGGAACATGGGTGTAGTGTGAGGAGGGAGTGTGAGGAGGGAACATGGGTGTAGTGTGAGGAGGGAGTGTGAGGAGGGAACATGGGTGTAGTGTGAGGAGGGAGTGAGAGGAGGGAACATGGGTGTAGTGTGAGGAGGGAGTGTGAGGTGGGAACATGGGTGTAGTGTGAGGAGGGAGTGTGAGGAGGGAACATGGGTGTAGTGTGAGGAGGGAGTGTGAGGAGGGAACATGGGTGTAGTGTGAGGAGGGAGTGTGAGGAGGGAACATGGGTGTAGTGTGAGGAGGGAGTGTGAGGAGGGAACATGAGTGTAGTGTGAGGAGGGAACATGGGTGTAGTGTGAGGAGGGAACATGGGTGTAGTGTGAGGAGGGAACATGGGTGTAGTGTGAGGAGGGAACATGGGTGTAGTGTGAGGAGGAAACATGGGCATAGCATGAGGAGGGAACATGGGTGTAGTGTGAGGAGGGAACATGGGCATAGCATGAGGAGGGATGAAGTACGATTATTAAAACACAGTACTACATAGCAGAGAGATAGCCATAGATAGTGGTATAGCACAAACTCCTAAATCACGTATGGGTCGTCTGTACATATATACCATATGTAGCGCTCTAAATATGTAGCAAACACTTAATTGCTTGCACAGTTTTAAATCTAGTCTACACACCTTCCTCGCAGTACTAGTAGTCCCAGGCAGGTGGGCTTAGGCTAGAATCGATCGATAATTGAATACCTCCCTCAGTTTCAAAACACACCTGCACAACACACACTCACGCAAGATAAACACGCTCGTATGACTGTACAGTTTATTATTATACCAAGCCCGACTAGGCTCCTTTGCACGTAAACATATACTGCATCATACATGCCTACACACACACACACACACACACACACACACACACATACACACACACACACACACACACACACACACACACACACACACACACACAAACACACACACTAAATAACGCCCCCCACACCACAACACTATGTATACGCCCCCCCCCCACACACACACACACACACGCGCGCACAAGCACACACGACACAAAACACGGGCTCCCACGCGCACCCACATACAAGCACACGAACATAAAATTTATACAACGTACTTAAAGATCGAAACAAAACACACGCACTGGCCCACAGTGATCATAACACAGCCGCCCGGCCGCATCGCTTCAAATAAGTCACGTGCGATAACGTAGCAATGAATTTCATTAACTCTATAAAATTAAAACCCACGCCTTAACTGCCCTGAGAGCACACCCTCACCCTCCCAGTCATCCTCAGCACACCCTCACCCTCCCAGTCATCCTCAGCACACCCTCACCCTCCCAGTCATCCTCAGCACACCCTCACCTTCCCAGTTGTCCTCAGCACACCCTTACCCTCCCAGTCGTCCTCAGCACACCCACACCCTCCCAGTCATCCTCAGCACACCCTCACCCTCCCAGTCGTCCTCAGCACACCCTCACCTTCCCAGTCATCCTCAGCACACCCTCACTCTCCCAGTCGTCCTCAGCACACCCTCACCCTCCGTCATCCTCAGCACACCCTCACTCTCCCAGTCATCCTCAGCACACCCTCACCCTCCCAGTCATCCTCAGCACACCCTCACCTTCCCAGTTGTCCTCAGCACACCCTCACTTTCCCAGTTGTCCTCAGCACACCCTCACCCTCCCAGTCCTTAGCACACCCTCACCCTCCCAGTCATCCTCAGCACACCCTCACCTTCCCAGTCGTCCTCAGCACACCCTCACCCTCCCAGTCATCCTCAGCACACCCTCACCCTCCCAGTCATCCTCAGCACACCCTCACCCTCCCAGTCGTCCTCAGCACACCCTCACCCTCCCAGTCCTTAGCACACCCTCACCCTCCCAGTCATCCTCAGCACACCCTCACCCTCCCAGTCATCCTCAGCACCCCCTCACCTTCCCAGTCCTCAGCACACCCTCACTCTCCCAGTCATCCTCAGCACACCCTCACCCTCCCAGTCATCCTCAGCACACCCTCACCCTCCCAGTCATCCTCAGCACACCCTCACCCTCCCAGTCATCCTCAGCACACCCTCACCCTCCCAGTCATCCTCAGCACACCCTCACCCTCCCAGTCATCCTCAGCACACCCTCACCTTCCAAATACAATCTCGTTACATGTAGTTGCCCTATTGAAGTGTTTCTATAGTTCAGCTATTGGTATTAGAAAGCTTTCTATATGGCCAGGATGTATTTGTTAGCCTACCAACTGGACCAGGCAAGTAGCTGTACTACTGGGTTCTGCCAGGTGTTTTGATGGTCTGGGTACGAGACTAGGGACCAGTATGATGTCAGCTAACACACCTCAATGGCACTCCTCTTCTCTACATGGAGGTCTTCCTGAAAGGCCACACCCCTCAGGACGAACACAAGGGGCTTCCCCTTGGCCAGCACAGGTCCAGTCTGCAGGGCCCATGTCTCAGAGAACACACCAGGATTGGGGGACTTGAAGATGAAGGGAAAAGGGAAACACTGTCCTGGTAGAAGGACACCTGCAAGGGAGGGGGTGGGGTTTAGAACTAGTAGGAGGGGGGAGGAGGGACCCACCTCCCCTGGTATCAAAGTAGAACCTCTGTGTATTTCCCCTCACTGCTCCAGGAGGGTTTGCCCTGGGAACGTGCTAATGTGCATAGCAAGTGGAAGGAAGTGTTATTATTTATACACAAAATGAAGGATGTACAGTATATGTCGCTATCTCCTTCCTCTTCCCCAATACCTGCCATGTGTAGTAGATTGCTGTGGTCCCACAGTTCTCCAACTGGAGGTGGGAGGTGGTCATCTCCCCTAGCCACGCCTCCAAGAGGACCCTGAACTCCAGGGGTTCCCCACATGGCTGGTTCCCCTGAGTATCAGGTAGCCCCTCCCATTTCACCAGACAGGTATGTATCTTCAGTGCCGGGCCAATGGCGGGAAGGTTGCATACATTGGGCTGGAGATTCAGTGTGCTGTGGTAATGGAGGAGGGTCCCAGAGGAGAAGGTAGAAGGTAGGAAGTGGAGGGAAGTTGTAAGACGTTATATTATACACTCCACACACACACCTCACTACTGATCTCATCTGCTGCCCCCAGTGGACACACCACACACTGTGCACATATAACACACACCTCACTACTGATCCCATCTGCTGCCCCCAGTGGACACACCACACACTGTGCACATATAACACACACCTCACTACTGATCCCATCTGCTGCCCCCAGTGGACACACCACACACTGTGCACATATAACACACACCTCACTACTGATCCCATCTGCTGCCCCCAGTGGACACACCACACACCTTGCTGGCCTTTCATCCTCCTCATCACTGGAGCACATGGAGTCATTCCTGGCCTCCTCCCCCTCATCTTCCTCACTGCTTGAGTCCAGGGAGTCTGCTCTCAGCCTCTGCTTCCTCCAGGGTGACCCCCCTGGTGGCATCTTCCCGCTGGCGAGACTTCTTAACTAGAACTTTCTTCAGCTTCTTCGTTTCAACACGAGGAGGAGGGGCTTGACGATGTATCTGCAATACGTGGGAGGGAAGAAGCACTTAAGCCAGAAAGCTTTAGTATGCAGCAATATGCTACGCTGGAACTATGCAGATGTGCTGGGACCCCACTACTAGCCACATAAACGCATCACAGTTTAACTTGATTACGAAATGTGTTTTAAGTAGGAACACGAGACCTTGCTCAAATGTGCGTTTACAGTAAGAACTTGCTCGGGTTGGACATATAGGGCTGGCAGAAATATCGTCCGGGCCCCCTTCAAGATTTCGTCCACCGATGACTGCTCGGGGATCGATGTTCTGTTGCTGGGGGAGCAGGACTGCTGAGGTGGTCGGACTGCCATCAGTGACACTAGCGTTATGGTCCTACTTCCTCACTAATATTATTAATAATCTCGGCTGCAGGAACAATATAACTCCAAAGGATGCGCAATCGTCGGCAGCTGTCTGTAATTGCAGAGATAGTAGAGATACTATCTCTGGTAATTGTGGTCAATAAACTATGGACGTTCAAAGTGCACACGTGAGGGGTTATAGTTTCGGTGGTAGCTAAAGACAGCGACATCTTCGTTCATACCGGTGTTTGGATTCTCGTTCGGCGTGAACTTAGCTTCACAAGAGGATAAGGATGCGTTCCTTCATCGGCTGGGTGTAGCAAGAAGAGTTTATAAACATCAGCCTGACAACACTGCGCTACTGATGCGGCATGGATTCGTTCTCACGGACATAGAGACGAAGTGGATGCGGAGCTAAGTGCAGAGCTCCGTACGCAAATGGAAGGTACGTGATAGTGAGGAATGCCGGGACAGCCGGGTGCATCCTCGCCATGTATGGCGCGTGTGTGGTGACAGCAGTGAGAATCAAGTGGTGGAAGTATAGAGATGAGATGTAAAAATCAGGCGAAAAAAACCCACGTTCAGTAGGTTAATTATTTCACATTGAAAGTAGACTTGGGAAATAGTTGCGGCTGTGATGAATCTCATTACTAACATGAATTTCAATGGGGACCCTAAAGTAAAAGAATGCCTAAAATTTATGTAGGCCTACAATGTCCATCGCTGCATTTCCCCTATTGTTCCATGGTTTTTCAAAATAGGCCCATTTACCGGTATGATTGGGCTATTTTTTATACACCCCTACAGTCCCAGCCCCCCCCTTCTTGTATGGGTGTGGGCGTTTTCAAGTGTGTCTGGGGTTGGGTGTTCATCCACCTGGGTCTATACATGTCTGCCTGCACATGTAGGTTGTATCCCCTCTGTAAATGTCCGTCTGTATATGTCTGTCTACATGTAGGTTGCACCCCTTCTTTTGTGCCAGAGACATGTGCCCACCCCCTCACACACTTGTATTCCATTCAGACACACCTTGCAATCCATAGCGATTACATCACTGCTAATTTTGCTAATTGATATTATTCATCCTGTCTCATTGTCTCTCTCACCACCTCCTCCCCCTTCCACCTCACCACCACCCCCTCTCCCCTCCATACAGGGTCATGTACCTCAGCCAGGCAAGCTCCTAGACTATGTCATCAGACCGCCTCCCCCAACACATCGTGTGTGTACTGCACAGTCATCCCCAGTAGCCCTGGCTGGCTGGCCTCTCACACGTATGCAGACTTGCCCCAGGATACTGTGGAAGGCGTGTCCACAAACCCGGGACCATCGCGTGCCAATCTGTACACCATGGAGGGGCACAACTCGCTCAACACCAAGTCTGGGATCCAGGTGGCCTGCAGGGAGGATGAGGGTGAGGTGGTGAGGCACACCCAGGCTGCCTGCTCCTCCCCCGCTGGGCGTTACGTCACAGAGGTGTGTGAGCACACTGGACCAGTCCTGGCAGCTGGCCGAGGTCACCTCCAATGCCATGGCCTCCAAGTTCAGGATCCAGAGCCTGTGCGACCGCCTGCCAAGGGAGATGGCCAGTCCTTCTCCCACTCATTCCACTGGGCCACACAGTGTACATGTATGTTTGCATGTGTGTTGTTTGTGTACGTGTTGTGCTTCTAGCTTACAGGACATTGTTAGTATGTGGCCTGGGTGCCTGTACATGGCCAATTTTCATTCATAGTGCTCTTCAGAGCACACTTGTGTGTGTATATGTGCGTGTGTGCATGCATTGAATTATTTGGCTCGTTGGCTATGCAGCCTACTGGAGTGGGTATGGGGAAGAGGTACATGCATGACACAGTGTTAGTTTGTTCTACCATTTGGCTGTGTGTGTACATGTAGTTTGGGTACAATTGCTCCAAGCATTCAATCATCAATTTTGCATTCTTTTTGCTCTGCCTGGCCCTTGTAAGGGTGGGAGTGTCATGTTCCTTGTAAGGGTGGGAGTGTCATGTTCCTTGTAAGGGTGGGAGTGTCATGTTCCTTGTAAGGGTGGGAGTGTCATGTTCCTTGTAAGGGTGAGAGTGTCATGTTCCTCGTCTTTCTTGTGGGACTGCTGGTTCAGATGTGTGTGTACATGCACTTGTGTTTGGCTGCTGTTGTTGTCATGGTGATGTCCCCTCCTTGACCTAGCTGTTGAAAGAGGCCTAGGTGTGATGGTGGGAGGTGTGGTGATGTGAGGTGTGATGATGGGAGGTGTGATGATGGGAGGTGTGGTGATGGGAGGTGTGATGATGGGAGGTGTGGTGATGGGAGGTGTGATGATGGGAGGTGTGATGATGGGAGGTGTGGTGATGGGAGGTGTGGTGATGGGAGGTGTGGTGATGGAAGGTGTGGTGATGGGAGGTGTGGTGATGGAAGGTGGGGTGATGGGAGGTGTGGTGATGGGAGGTGTGATGTTGGGAGGTGTGATGGTGGGAGGTGTGGTGATGGGAAGTGTGGTGATGGGAGGTGGGGTGATGGGAGATGTGGTGATGGGAGGTGGGGTGATGGGAGGTGTGATGTTGGGAGGTGTGATGGTGGGAGGTGTGGTGATGGGAAGTGTGGTGATGGGAGGTGGGGTGATGGGAGATGTGGTGATGGGAGGTGGGGTGATGGGAGGTGTGATGTTGGGAGGTGTGATGTTGGGAGGTGTGATGGTGGGAGGTGTGGTGGTGGGAGGTGTGATGTTGGGAGGTGTGATGGTGGGAGGTGTGGTGATGGGAAGTGTGGTGATGGGAGGTGTGGTGATGGGAGGTGTGATGATGGAAAGTGTGATGATGGGAGGTGTGGTGATGGGAGGTGTGATGGTGGGAGGTGTGGTGATGGGAGGTGTGCAGTTACTGTGTTATGGTTGGGGGATGCCATGAGGTTGTTGAAGCCTTGCAATGGAGGTGGTATCCCATTCACTAACTGCCATTCTCCTTTGCTGTGTGGTCTAACTACTACATGTAGGCTCTGCAGTTTGGTCAGATCGACAATGGAGCATTCATACAAGATTTCCAGGCACCCTTCTCTCCCTGTTCAAGCATTTGCAACTGCTCTGGCCAACCTGGTGTGAGCAAGCTGGGACCCCTTTGCGCTTTATGTGCTGCAGAGGCCCTGTGCCACGCCCACTTCTCACTGCCCGTTTGGTGTGCTGTTATGCCAAATTTATCAGTTACTGCGGCTTTATGGAAAAACCTATTATTTTACATTTTATGTTTGCCTCCGTGTGTGTCATCTTGTGAGACTTATCACAATTAACCACTTTCATTCTCCTTATATGGCATGTGCAGTGTGTTCTTGCTTCATCTAGGGTATGCTGCCCATACAAATGCCCCCACCCCTGTGCAATATGAGAGAGGTGTACACAGCACCATGATATGAGAGAGGTGTACACAGCACCATGATATTAGAGAGGTGTACACAGCACCATGATATGAGAGATATATGCACAGAAGTAGAAAATGTTTTCTTGCCACACAACTAGGGAGGGTGGGGGGGAGGGGTTGCTATGCAAACGCAGTTATTGTCAGATGTAAGGAAGGAGTTCTTCTGTGCATTCATTTCATCAGACAACGGGTACTAGACATAGCAAGACAACAGGTATGCTGACTAGACATAACAAGGTGCTTTGGCCCAACTGGTCCTACGAATAACTGAAATCAATATCACAAACCACAAAAATGGTGTGTGTGTGTGAGGATGTGTGGTGTGTGAGCTTGTGCGGGTGTGAGCATGTGTGGTGTGTGATGTGCACATACACACATGCACATTCAGTGTTATGACACAGTCCTGTATTTTCAAGGAATTCATATGAACAATATCATAAACTAAATGCTGTTTAGAGTACATGTCTCAGAGAACACACCAGGATTGAGGGACTTGAAAATGAAGGGAAAATGGAAACACTGTCCTGGTAGAAGGACACCTGCAAGGGAGGGGGTGGGGTTTAGAACTAGTAGGAGGGGGGAGGAGGGACCCATCTCCCCTGGTATCAAAGTAGAACCTCTGTGTATTTCCCCTCACTGCTCCATGAGGGTTTGCCCGGGGAACGTGCTAATACATGTATACAAAGCAAGTGGAAGAATACGCAGTGATTTATACACAGCAGTTCAGTACATGTACACACAGGGCTCAGTACTGCAAATGCACACCATGAAGTATGCAGGATACATGTACATGTAACCTACCTCTTCCCCAGTACCTACCTCCTCCCCAGCAAAATGCCTCTTCCCAGTACCTGCCTCCTCCCCAGTACCGTACTTCTTCCTCCCCCAGTACCTTCCTTCTCCCCCTGAGTCCCAGTACCTTCCTCTTCCCCAGTACCTTCCTCTTCCCCAGTACCTGCCATAAGTAGTAGATTGCTGTGGTCCCACAGTTCTCCAACTGGAGGTGGGAGGAGGAAGGGGAAAGGGGAAGAGGGAGGAAGGCAGATGGAGGGCAAGGGAGAGGAAGGGAAAGAGGGAAGGCAGGGAAGGGGGAGGAAGGAGAGAGGACAGGCACATGTACAATAATGAAAGGCAAGGGAGGGGTGAGGGGAGGAGGCAGTAGTACCTTTCTCTTTCTGCACAACACTTGGTGTACCAACAAACTAGTTCTAGGGGTAGTCCCTTCTCAGTCTGTGTTAAGGTGATTCTGAAACATCACACATGTAATACGTACCTCAAGGCACACACATCCACATACTCACTTTATTCCTGTGACATCATCCCCAATGTTGACTTGCTGTTTCCAAAATTCACTCCCAACATGACCTACGTGTACACATGATCAGAATTCATCATTATCACCAGGTGACATAAGGATGGGGCCACACCCACATCCTTTGCCTCTGTCCAGTGGGTGGATTGCTTGACCTATTGCACTCCTGGAAACGATATGTACATGTACAGTGTATGTAAAAGCACCACCCCCTCCTCCTCCTCCCCTCACCTCTCCTCCTGAATGTTCCTGAACTCATCCCCTTGGTTCACTGCCAGCTGCTCCGGACTGGACAACAGTTTCCCTTCACAAAGTTAACATGACATCATGACCACACCCACCCAAGGGACGGCCCTCACTGGAGATGACCTTCTGTTGCAGCCTTCTGTCCTCCATGCTTCTCCTCCACTGCTTCAGGGCGTGGGTCTCCCTTGGCTGCAGAGGGGGGCCATGCATAGGTACATGTACTTGGTGGGAGTGTGGAACTGGTCACTCTCCACGTACTATTACCCACCCTCCCTCCTCCCCGTACCAAAATGGTCCTCTGGTAGGTCATCTGATCTCCTCTTTCACCCCTATAGGCCGTACCTCTGGTAGGACCACTGGAGGTGGGCGTGTCATCTGGGAGGGGCAGGAAATGTTAAATGCTTAGTGGCCTCAATGCAATCCTCCCACCAACCCCTCCCCTCCCTCCTCCCCACTCCCACCTCGTAACTCTTTTTGTACAAAGTTGCAGCGTAGCCCTCTGATGGAGCCAACACACTGTGTGGTATGAAGGTACTGGTGATGTCATAGCGAGGGCCTGGGTCTGGGGACCCTGAAGAGGGAGGGGAGGAGAGGGGATTGAAGAAGGGAGGGAGGAGAGGGGAGGGAGGTCCAGAGCAATCACAATATCAAACAGGAAACCTTAAATGTACCTACATGCACATGTACCAAGGATCTTACTGCCATATGCACCATTGTGAGTGTACATGCAAGTACATCAAAGTTGTGAGCTTTGCCACAACTGATGTAATAATGTTTACCATTTGTGTCCCTGATTGGCGGCATCTTACTTTCTTCAGCTTCTTCGTTTCAACACGAGGAGGAGGGGCTTGACGATGGATCTGCAATACGTGGGAGGGAAGAAGCACTTAAGCCAGAAAGCTTTAGTACGCAGCAATATGCTACGCTGGAACTATGCTGATGCTGGGACCCCACTGATAGCTACATAAAAGCCAAACAGTTTAACTTGATTTCGAAATGTGTTTTAAGTCAATTAAGAGTAGGAACACGAGACCTTGCTCAAATGTGCGTTTACAGTAAGAACTTGCTCGGTTGGACATATAGGGCTGGCAGAAATATCGTCCGGGCCCCCCTCAAGATTTCGTCCACCGATGACTGCTCGGGGATGTTCTGTTGCTGGGGGAGCAGGACTGCTGAGGTGTTCGGACTGCCATCAGAGACGCTAGCGTTATGGTCCTACTTCCTCACCAATGTTATTAATAATCTCGGCTGCAGGTACAATACAACTCCAAAGAATGCGCAATCGTCGGCAGCTGTCTTTAATTATGGTCAATAAACTATGGACGTTCAAAGTTAAGTGCACACGTGAGGGGTTATAGATTCGGTGGTACATGTAGCTAGCTAAAGCATAGATTTATTATAGAGTCTACTCTATTATCTACGGCTAAAGACAGCGACATCTTCGTTCTTACCGGTGTTTGGATTCTCGTTCGGTGTGAACTTAGCATCACAACAGGATACTAGTAAGGATGCGTTCCTTAATCGGCCGGGTGTAGCAAGAAGAGTTCATAAAGATCAGCCTGACAACACTGCGCTACTGATTAGTGCTATATGCGGCATTCTCACGGACATAGAGACGACGTGGACGCGGAGCAAAAAAGTGCAGAGCTCCGTACGCAAATGGAAGGTACGTGGTAGTGAGGAATGCCGGGACAGCCGGGTGCATCCTCGCCATGTATGGCGCGTGTGCGGTGACAGCAGTGAGAATCAAGTGGTGGAAGTATAGAGATGAGATGTAAAAATCAGGCGGTAACAGGGGTTCATTATTTCATATTGAAAGTAGACTTGGGAAATAGTTGCGGCTTGTGATGAACTCATTACTAACATAATGGGGACCCTAACGTAAAAGAATGCCTAAAACGTATGAATGTCCATCTCTGCATTTCCCCTATAGTTCCATGGTTTTTCAAAATAGGCCCATTTACCGGTATGATTGGGCTATTACATTATTTTATTACTCACCCCTTCAGATGGCAATAAGACACTCACTTGGGCTAGTTCTGGAGTCCTTGCTGGTCAAGTCAAAAGTCAGTGCTATAGTCATATAATACAGTAGCACTCATGTTGTACTATTTGGGCTAGTCCACACCTTACTTTCTTTGTGTCCTCCATGTTGTGTGTAATGTGTGTAGTGTAGTTGTGCATGTGTAATGTTTGCATATACGGAGTTAGGTAATATTTGTGTTTGGATGTCACATTCATACAGATGCTGCATACAAGTGCAGTCATTTGGCCCATTCAGTGGCTACCTTTTGTAGGGAAACAGATACTGAAAGCTGATCCTAATCTGGATCCCCTCTATTTCTTGCTCCCAACAGGAACAAGTGACAACAATAACATGGGCCCATGCTGACTGTTTGTAGCAACCAAGAACTTGCTTCACATGATCACCATCCATTGAAGTGTGCAGGTGTTGTGCAATCTAGCCTAATCTAATCCAGAATCCTCACATGACCTGCTGTTGCCAACTAGATTGAAAGTGTCTGTGGCTGAAACATGGAGTCTGTTATCCAGGTAAGAGGGAAAAATATTGGAGGTGTGGGTGTGTGTGTGCTCGACCAGGCTTGGCAGAAACAGTCCCAACCCCCCCCAACCCCCCTTCCTGTATGGGTGTGGGGGTTTTCAAGTGTGTCTGGGGTTGGGTGTTCATCCACCTGGGTCTATACATGTCTGCCTGCACATGTAGGTTGTATCCCCTCTGTAAATGTCCGTCTGTATATGTCTGTCTACATGTAGGTTGCATCCCTTCTTTTGTGCCAGAGACATGTGCCCACCCCCTCACACACTTGTATTCCATTCAGACACACCTTGCAATCCATAGCGATTACATCACTGCTAATTTTGCTAATTGATATTATTCATCCTGTCTCATTGTCTCTCTCACCACCTCCTCCCCCTCCCACCTCCCCCTCTCCCCTCCATACAGGGTCATGTACCTGAGCCAGGCAAGCTCCTAGAATATGTCGTCAGACCGCCTCCCCCAACACATCATGTGTACTGCACATTCATACACAGCAGCCCTGTCAGTCCCATTCCCATGTCAGGTGCCACACAGTGGTACCGGCACCCGTCCTTCTACACCCTCCATGTGGAGCACATGGACGCCCTCATACCTTTCCTTCTACACCCTCTATGTGGAGCACATGGACACCGTCATACCTTTCCTGCAGGCACACAAGTGTAGCAGCAAGATAAGGCAAAGTTTGGCCATCTCCCTCCCAACAGGCTCGGCTGACCCACTCCCAGTGGCTGGCCTCTCACACGTATGCAGACTTGCCCCAGGATACTGTGGAAGGCGTCTCCACAAACCCGGGACCATCGCGTGCCAATCTGTACACCATGGAGGGGCACAACTCGCTCAACACCAAGTCTGGGATCCAGGTGGCCTGCAGGGATGATGAGGGTGAGGTGGTGAGGCACACCCAGGCTGCCTGCTCCTCCCCCGCTGGGTGTTATGTCACAGAGGTGTGTGAGCACACTGGACCAGTCCTGGCAGCTGGCCGAGGTCACCTCCAATGTCATGGCCTCCAAGTTCAGGATCCAGAGCCTGTGCGACCGCCTGCCAAGGGAGATGGCCAGTCCTTCTCCCACACATTCCACTGGGCCACACAGTGTACATGTATGTTTGCATGTGTGTTGTTTATGTACGTGTTGTGCTTCTAGCTTACAGGACATTGTTAGTATGTAGGTGCCTGTACATGGCCAATTTTCATTCATAGTGCAGGTCAATCTTAACCCAACACAACTCTTCAGAGCACACTTGTGGTGTGTGTACATGTGTGTGTGTGCATACATTGAATTATTTGGCTCATTGGCTTTGCAGCCTACTGGAGTGGGTATGGGGAAGAGGTACATGCATGACACAGTGTTAGTCTGTTCTACCCTCTGGCTGTGTGTGTACATGTAGTTTGGGTGGGAGTGTCCTGTTCCTTGTAATGGTGGGAGTGTCATGTTCCTTGTAAGGATGGGAGTGTCCTGTTCCTTGTAAGGGTGGGAGTGTCATGTTCCTTGTAAGGGTGGGAGTGTCATGTTCCTTGTAAGGGTGGGAGTGTCATGTCCCTTGTAAGGGTGGGAGTGTCATGTCCCTTGAAAGGGTGGGAGTGTCATGTCCCTTGAAAGGGTGGGAGTGTCATGTTCCTTGTAAGGGTGGGAGTGTCATGTTCCTTGTAAGGGTGGGAGTGTCATGTTCCTTGTAAGGGTGAGAGTGTCATGTTCCTTGTAAGGGTGAGAGTGTCATGTTCCTTGTAAGGGTGGGAGTGTCATGTTCCTTGTAAGGGTGGGAGTGTCATGTTCCTTGTAAGGGTGGGAGTGTCATGTTCCTCGTCTTTCTTGTGGGTCAATGTGAACTGCTGGTTCAGATGTGTGTGTACATGCACTTGTGTTTGGCTGCTGTTGTTGTCATGGTGATGTCCCCTTCTTGACCTAGCTGTAGAAAGAGGCCTAGGTGTGATGGTGGGAGGTGTGGTGATGTGAGGTGTGATGATGGGAGGTGTGGTGATGTGAGGTGTGATGATGGGAGGTGTGGTGATGGGAGGTGTGGTGGTGGGAGGTGTGGTGATGGGAGGTGTGATGATGGGAGGCGTGATAATGGAGGTGTGATGGTGGGAGGTGTGGTGATGGGAGGTGTGATGATGGGAGGTGTGCGGTTACTGTGTTATGGTTGGGTGATGCCATGAGATTGTTGAAGCCTTGCAATGGAGGTGGTATCCCATTCACTAACTGCCATTTTCCTTTGCTGTGTGGTCTAACTACTACATGTAGGCTCTGCAGTTTGGTCGGATCGACAATGGTGCATTCACACTAGATTTCCAGGCACCCTTCTCTCCCTGTTCAAGCATTTGCAACTGCTCTGGCCAACCTGGTGTGAGCAAGCTGGGACCCCTTTGCGCTTTATGTGCTGCAGAGGCCCTGTGCCACGCCCACTTCTCACTGCCCGTTTAGTGTGCTGTTATGCCAAATTTATCAGTTACTGTGGCTTTATGGAAAAACCTATTATTTTATGGAAAAACCGGACCCCCAGGACCCCCTCGCTGGATCCGCCCTCGGCCTGACAACACTGCGCTGCAGATCTGGTGTTGGCAGCCCCTTCGCAATCGCAGTGCGGTACGTACAATCATATGTGTACATAGGGGACGATGACCCTGAAGACCATAGCCTCTGTGGGGTGGAGCACAAAGCCATCAAGGGTCTCTGCCAGGGCTTGGGTCCAGCAATGCTGCTGCAGATCACGTGGAAGCTGGAGTCCTTCTAGAAGGTGCCACAAGATGTACTAATGTTACTGATCACGTTGTGGTTCATATGTAGCCAGGAACTGTTGTGGGAATCTGCTCTACTTGCCCATACTGCAAGGAGGCACTCACTTGGGCTAGTTCTGGAGTCCTTGCTGGTCAAGTCAAAAGTCAGTGCTATAGTCATATAATACAGTAGCACTCATGTTGTACTATTTGGGCTAGTCCACACCTTCACCTGTGCTGGTATGATGCCTCACCAGTTTGTGAAGTTGTGCACATTTGCTGAGTTGGGTGAGGTGAAGCAGCCATACATAGCTACATGTATTCCCATCTTGTCCTTTTGCTGACCATCTTGCCTGCTCTGCTGACCATCTTGTCCTTTGCTGACCATCTTGTCCTTTTGCTGACCATCTTGCCTGCTCTGCTGACCATCTTGTCCTCTGCTGACCATCTTGTCCTCTGCTGACCATCTTGTCCTCTGCTGACCATCTTGTCCTTTGCTGACCATCTTGTCCTTTTGCTGACCATCTTGCCTGCTCTGCTGACCATCTTGTCCTTTGCTGACCATCTTGTCCTTTGCTGACCATCTTGTCCTCTGCTGACCATCTTGCCTGCTCTGCTGACCATCTTGTCCTCTGCTGACCATCTTGTCCTTTGCTGACCATCTTGTCCTTTGCTGACCATCTTGTCCTCTGCTGACCATCATGCCTGCTCTGCTGACCATCTTGTCCTCTGCTGACCATCTTGTCCTTTGCTGACCATCTTGTCCTCTGCTGACCATCTTGCCTGCTCTGCTGAATATTGAAACTTTGCTTTGCGACATCTCAGTGGGTGATGATAGATCTGGGGACCAGGGAGAGGGGGTGGCGTCCAGAGAGGAGCTCTCAGCAGGACATGTGGACACTGGTCTGTGTTGAAGGTTAGAAACATTAATGTATTTTGCCAGTGGCGGGGCGGGGGGGGGGGGGGGGGGGGTATTCTTGTTCCCATGGTAACTGTTGTGATGAAAAACCTGCTAGCTACGTACTCTGGTAGTGTGGAAAGTGTTTGTCGAAAAAGTTGTATGTATATGTACTGGGTCATGTGATATGTTTACTGGGTCATGTGATATGTGTACTGGGTCATGTGATGTTATGCTGTACTAATGTGTCATTATTATACCATGTAACTCTTACACATGTACATGTTGTTGTACAGTACTGTTTCACTCCATTCTAACCTTAGTATGCTGTAATTCCAGGAGCATAATCCCAGCACTGAGTGTCTTTTATACTGTCTTTACAGGGACCACAGGAGATTGATTGTAGGAGATGCCCATGGAAGGGTGTGTCCTCAATGGACTGTGTCAGCAAGTGGTGGTCAGTGCATATGTATCACTGTATATGTACATGAATATTGTACAAGGGGTGTACATAAGGGTACACATGTCACATATGTGCTTTACCATCCTTCTCCTTGGTGTTCAACAGGGGGCATGATGGAGCATGGGTAGGGGGACCAGGCTGTGGACTGCTGCATGAAGTGTTCTCCTTCTCTGAGAGGAAGCACCACTGCAGGAACTGGGGTAAGATCTTCTGTGCCAAGTGAGGAACATGGCATCACCGCTAAAAGATGACATCTGATTATCCCTCCTGCTGCTGCGCATTAATTATTCATAACGTGACGTATTGCGAAAGGAATTTTAGCATAGTAATTGATTTTATTTGCTACTCGCATTTGGAACGTTTTCGTTAGAACTCTGTGCTCTGTATTGCCTATTTCGTCAACACACGTTGGTAAGTGTCCCAGCTTCACTCGCTATGCCTTTTTAACGCTACCCGTGTGTTCCATACACGGTGCGAACGTTGTTTCCGTGCCGTATCGTACGTTATCGTACGCTTACACGGGAGAAGTCTTTGTCACTCCTATCTTCCTTCAGTTCCAGTTCATATTGGATCTCTGAGGGATTGAAAATCTACAATTAAGTATGCGTGCATGTGCGTGTGTACTTGTCATGACAAGGCTCAAAGTCCAGCGACTGGACCATGCAGCAGACTGTCAGTGGTCTGTGAATGTTTGTTCATTATTTGTGTATGAAGAGACTATTCTCTATTATTTAGAAAAGTGTTGTGCGTTGTGGTTACACATGCTCGCTATCTGATTGGAGGCTAAGTGTCTACATGTAATTCCAAGCTCGTCGATGATGTCGTCCACCTGCAGCTATGGGAATCAGGGTCTGGGGCCGAGACTACTCCCTTTACTGGTGCCTCTTATGTCTTCAAAGCTGTAACCTGACAAAATGTCTTGACAATGTTGACACATTGACACACATTCCACTGTCAAAGTTACACAGGTGCATGTTACAAAACTATCAGTCACTAGAGGGAGGGGGAGGAGAGCTGGACTGTTGGGGGGCGTTGGTCCCCTCTGTACTAAGGAAGTCATCTAACTGTTGTACCGAACTGTAGTCCTCATCCTCATCATCTGATTGGTCAGCTGGTGGGGAGACCACACCTTCATCATAGTCCTCTTCTGGTAGACTAAGCACAATATCCTTCTGTAGAGACATTGCTGCTGCTCTTAAGGTATCCTTACTATCAGCAGTGAAGTGATTAGCCCTACATGGAGGTGGGTGGAGCTACATAATTATTGCAATACATCACTAAAGCATTAGGTCATTTTCAATTGTAAAGAGTGTGGTGATTTCAACACGCCAATCTCTTGGCGGGGAGGGATTATGTGGTGGGCATTATATAAGTTCCTACTGGTGTACATGCTCCACTGGTCTATGACCCACCATGTTGATATGCTACAGCATATGCATGTGCATATACATGTACTCTGAAATGATGATCATGTCTCCAAGTCACCAAACACCATGTAGATATATAATACATGTGGACATAAACCATACTCCCTATATGGAGCATGCAGGCACATGGGGCTGGCCTGGGGACCAGGTGGAGGTATGCAAGAAGTGCACTATGGCCCTCCATGTGGGGGAGTGGCTGTCTAGATCACCAGAGCACAAGGTATGGGACATTATAATGATGTTGTAGTGCACACATTCCCTGAGGTGAGATAAGGATGGTGTCCCAGCACTGCCAACAGAACATTTGGAATATCACCAAATACTGAGGCCCTTAGCAAACAGTGCTGCCAAGAGCTTTGCCATAAGAGCACACGCCCCCTGCTGCTTAAACCTCTAAGTCTGTGACCAGTGTATGGTGCATGTATGTAGCTATGACATGTATATGTCACTAGTGCTAAACTAATCTGCTTCAAACTATGTGTGCACAACATACAAAGTGGACCATGCCCGCCCCCTTCCTACATATCACTTACCATTCAGTACCATAATTGTACAACCTGTAAGTAAAGAAGATATGCATCAACACAAGGAACAGTTACCATGGCAAAATATGCACTTGCTACATGTACATGTATGTAGTTGTCCAATACACACAGAACATGTAATGTTATGCAGTTGCCATGGATACTAAGACATAACTGGCCACAGCCATGAGCCCTCGTACTGGCCGTATATTAACCCCACAACTTCTCACCAACTGGCCACACCCAATGAGCCCTCTTAGCGGCAGAGTACATTAACCCCACACCTTCTCTCCAACTTGCCACACCCAATGAGCCATCTTAGCGGCAGAGTACATTAACCCCACAACTTCTCACCAACTGGCCACACCCAATGAGCCCTATTAGCGGCAGAGTACATTAACCCCACAACTTCTCACCAACTGGCCACACCCATGAGCCCTCTTAGCGGCAGAGTACATTAAACACTCAACTTCTCAACTTTTATTACCTTGCATGCCAACGTGCAACGGCAATAGGAGCTTCCCTCTTTACCCGAGCACATCACACCCTTCCCTCTTCATCCGAGCACATCACACCCCTCCCTCTTCACCCCAACACATCACAACCCTCCCTCTTCATCCCAGCACATCACACCCCTCCCTCTTCACCCCTGCACATCACACCCCTCCCTCTTCAACCGAGCACATCACACCCCTCCCTCTTCACCCGAGAAAATCACACCCCTCCCTCTTCACCCCAGCACATCACACCCCTCCCTCTTCACCCCTGCACATCACATCCCTCCCTCTTCACCCCAGCACACCACACCCCTCCCTCTTCACCCCAGCACATCAAACCCCTCCCTCTTCACCCCAACACATCAAACCCCTCCCTCTTCACTCCAGCACATCACACCCCTCCCTCTTCACCCCAGTACATCACACCCCTCCATCTTCACCACAGCATATCACACCCCTCCCTCTTCACCCCTGCACATCACACCCCTCCCTCTTCACCCCAGTACATCACACCCCTCCCTCTTCACCCGAGCACATCACACCCCTCCCTCTTCACCCCAGCACATCACACCCCTACCACTTCACCCCAGCACATCACACCCCTCCCTCTTCACCCCAGCACACCACAACCCTCCCTCTTCACCCCAGCACACCACACCCCTCCCTCTTAACCCCAGCACATCAAACCCCTCCCTCTTCACCCCAACACATCATCTTCCCTCCAGCACATAAAACCCCTCCCTCTTCAGCCCAGTACATCACACCCCTCCATCTTCACCACAGCACATCACACCCCTCCCTCTTCACCCCTGCACATCACACCCCTCCCTCTTCACCCCAGCACATCACACCCCTCCCTCCCTCTTCACCCCAGCACATCACACCCCTCCCTCTTCACCCCTGTACATCACAACCCTCCCTCTTCACCCGAGCACATCACACCACTCCCTCTTCACCAAAGCACATCACACCCCTCCCACTACACCCCAGCACATCACACCCCTCCCTCTTCACCCCTGCACATCACACCCCTCCCTCTTCACCCCTGCACATCACAACCCTCCCTCTTCACCCCTGCACATCACACCCATCCCTCTTCACCCCAGCACACCACACCCCTCCCTCTTAACCCCAGCACATCAAACCCCTCCCTATTCACCCCAACACATCAAACCCCTCCCTCTTCACTCCAGCACATCACACCCCTCCATCTTCACCCCAGTACATCACACCCCTCCATCTTCACCACAGCACATAAAACCCCTCCCTCTTCACCCAGGCACATCACATCCCTCCCTCCTCATCCCAGCACATCACACCCCTCCCTCTTCACTCCAGCACATCACACCCCTCCCTCTTCACCCCAGCACATCACACCCCTCCCTCTTCATCCCAGCACATCACACCCCTCCCTCTTCACCCCAGCACATCACACCCCTCCCTCTTCACCCCAACACATCACACCCCTCCCTCTTCATCCCAGCACATAACACCCCTCACTCTTCACCCCTGCACATCACACCCCTCCCTCTTCACCCGAGCACATCACACCCATCCCTCTTCACCCGAGCACATCACACCCCTCCCTCTTCACCCCAGCACATCACACCCCTCCCTCTTCACCCCAGCACATCACACCCCTCCCTCTTCATCCCAGCACATCACACCCCTCCCTCTTCACCCCAGCACATCACACCCCTCCCTCTTCACCCCAACACATCACACCCCTCCTTCTTCATCCCAGCACATAACACCCCTCACTCTTCACCCCTGCACATCACACCCCTCCCTCTTCACCCGAGCACATCACACCCATCCCTCTTCACCCCAGCACATCACACCCCTCCCTCTTCACCCCAGCACATCACACCCCTCCCTCTTCACCCCAGCACATCACACCCCTCCCTCTTCACCCCAGCACACCACACCCCTCCCTCTTCACCCGAGCACACCACACCCCTCCCTCTTAACCCCAGCACATCAAACCCCTCCCTCTTCACCCCAACACATCACACCCCTCCATCTTCCCTGCAGCACATCACACCCCTCCCTCTTCAGCCCAGTACATCACACCCCTCCATCTTCACCACAGCACATCACACCCCTCCCTCTTCACCCCTGCACATCACACCCCTCCCTCTTCACCCCAGCACATCACACCCCTCCCTCTTCACCCCTGCACATCACACCCCTCCCTCTTCACCCCAGCACATCACACCCCTCCCTCTTCACCCCTGTACATCACACCCCTCCCTCTTCACCCGAGCACATCACACCACTCCCTCTTCACCAAAGCACATCACACCCCTCCCACTACACCCCAGCACATCACACCCCTCCCTCTTCACCCCTGCACATCACACCCCTCCCTCTTCACCCCTGCACATCACAACGATCCCTCTTCACCCCTGCACATCACACCCCTCCCTCTTCACCCCAGCACACCACACCCCTCCCTCTTAACCCCAGCACATCAAACCCCTCCCTCTTCACCCCAACACATCAAATCCCTCCATCTTCACTCCAGCACATCACACCCCTCCCTCTTCACCCCAGTACATCACACCCCTCCATCTTCACCACAGCACATAAAACCCCTCCCTCTTCACCCAGGCACATCACATCCCTCCCTCCTCACCCCAGCACATCACACCCCTCCCTCTTCACTCCAGCACATCACACCCCTCCCTCTTCACCCCAGCACATCACACCCCTCCCTCTTCATCCCAGCACATCACACCCCTCCCTCTTCATCCCAGCACATAACACCCCTCACTCTTCACCCCTGCACATCATACCCCTCCCTCTTCACCCGAGCACATCACAATCACACCCATCCCTCTTCACCCGAGCACGTCACACCCCTCCCTCTTCACCCCAGCACATCACACCCCTCCCTCTTCACCCCAGCACACCACACCCCTCCCTCTTCACCCCAGCACATCACATCCCTCCCTCTTCACCCCAGCACAGCAAACCCCTCCATCTTCACTCAAGCACATCACACCCCTCCCTCCATACCACAGCACATCACACCCCTCCCTCTTCACCCCAGCACATCACACCCCTCACTCTTCACTCCAGCACATCACACCCCTCCCTCTTCACCCCAGCACATCACACCCCTCCCTCTTCAATTCAGCACATCACACCCCTCCCTCTTCAACCCAGCACATCACACCCCTCCCTCTTCACCCCAGGATATCACACCCCTCCCTCTTCACCCCAGCACACCACACCCTTCCGTCTTCACCCCCGCACACCACACCCCTTCCTCCGTACCCAAGCACACCACACCCTTCCGTCTTCACCCCAGCACATCACACCCCTCCATCTTCACCACAGCACATCACACCCCTCCCTCTTCACCCCTGCACATCACACCCCTCCCTCTTCACCCCAGTACATCACACCCCTCCCTCTTCACCCGAGCACATCACACCCCTCCCTCTTCACCCCAGCACATCACACCCCTCCCACTTCACCCCAGCACATCACACCCCTCCCTCTTCACCCCAGCACACCACAACCCTCCCTCTTCACCCCAGCACACCACACCCCTCCCTCTTAACCCCAGCACATCAAACCCCTCCCTCTTCACCCCAACACATCACACCCCTCCATCTTCCCTCCAGCACATCACACCCCTCCCTCTTCAGCCCAGTACATCACACCCCTCCATCTTCATCACAGCACATCACACCCCTCCCTCTTCACCCCTGCACATCACACCCCTCCCTCTTCACCCCAGCACATCACACCCCTCCCTCTTCACCCCTGCACATCACACCCCTCCCTCTTCACCCCAGCACATCACACCCCTCCCTCTTCACCCCTGTACATCACAACCCTCCCTCTTCACCCGAGCACATCACACCACTCCCTCTTCACCAAAGCACATCACACCCCTCCCACTACACCCCAGCACATCACACCCCTCCCACTACACCCCAGCACATCACACCCCTCCCTCTTCACCCCTGCACATCACACCCCTCCCTCTTCACCCCTGCACATCACAACCCTCCCTCTTCACCCCTGCACATCACACCCCTCCCTCTTCACCCCAGCACACCACACCCCTCCCTCTTAACCCCAGCACATCAAACCCCTCCCTATTCACCCCAACACATCAAACCCCTCCCTCTTCACTCCAGCACATCACACCCCTCCCTCTTCACCCCAGTACATCACACCCCTCCATCTTCACCACAGCACATAAAACCCCTCCCTCTTCACCCAGGCACATCACATCCCACCCTCCTCACCCCAGCACATCACACCCCTCCCTCTTCACTCCAGCACATCACACCCCTCCCTCTTCACCCCAGCACATCACACCCCTCCCTCTTCATCCCAGCACATCACACCCCTCCCTCTTCACCCCAGCACATCACACCCCTCCCTCTTCACCCCAACACATCACACCCCTCCCTCTTCATCCCAGCACATAACACCCCTCACTCTTCACCCCTGCACATCACACCCCTCCCTCTTCACCCGAGCACATCACACCCATCCCTCTTCACCCGAGCACATCACACCCCTCCCTCTTCACCCCAGCACATCACACCCCTCCCTCTTCACCCCAGCACATCACACCCCTCCCTCTTCACCCCAGCACACCACACCCCTCCCTCTTCACCCCAGCACACCACACCCCTCCCTCTTAACCCCAGCACATCAAACCCCTCCCTCTTCACCCCAACACATCACACCCCTCCCTCTTCCCTGCAGCACATCACACCCCTCCCTCTTCAGCCCAGTACATCACACCCCTCCATCTTCACCACAGCACATCACACCCCTCCCTCTTCACCCCTGCACATCACACCCCTCCCTCTTCACCCCAGCACATCACACCCCTCCCTCTTCACCCCTGCACATCACACCCCTCCCTCTTCACCCCAGCACATCACACCCCTCCCTCTTCACCCCTGTACATCACACCCCTCCCACTTCACCCGAGCACATCACACCACTCCCTCTTCACCAAAGCACATCACACCCCTCCCACTACACCCCAGCACATCACACCCCTCCCTCTTCACCCCTGCACATCACACCCCTCCCTCTTCACCCCTGCACATCACAACGATCCCTCTTCACCCCTGCACATCACACCCCTCCCTCTTCACCCCAGCACACCACACCCCTCCCTCTTAACCCCAGCACATCACACCCCTCCATCTTCACCACAGCACATCACACCCCTCCCTCTTCACTCCAGCACATCACACCCCTCCCTCTTCACCCCAGTACATCACACCCCTCCATCTTCACCACAGCACATAAAACCCCTCCCTCTTCACCCAGGCACATCACATCCCTCCCTCCTCACCCCAGCACATCACACCCCTCCCTCTTCACTCCAGCACATCACACCCCTCCCTCTTCATCCCAGCACATAACACCCCCACTCTTCACCCCTGCACATCACACCCCTCCCTCTTCACCCGAGCACATCACAATCACACCCATCCCTCTTCACCCGAGCACGTCACACCCCTCCCTCTTCACCCCAGCACATCACACCCCTCCCTCTTCACCCCAGCACACCACAACCCTCCCTCTTCACCCCAGCACATCACACCCCTCCCTCTTCACCCCAGCACAGCAAACCCCTCCATCTTCACTCAAGCACATCACACCCCTCCCTCCATACCACAGCACATCACACCCCTCCCTCTTCACCCCAGCACATCACACCCCTCACTCTTCACTCCAGCACATCACACCCCTCCCTCTTCACCCCAGCACATCACACCCCTCCCTCTTCAACCCAGCACATCACACCCCTCCCTCTTCACCCCAGGATATCACACCCCTCCCTCTTCACCCCAGCACACCACACCCTCCCGTCTTCACCCCCGCACACCACACCCCGTCCTCCGTACCCAAGCACACCACACCCTTCCGTCTTCACCCCAGCACATCACACCCCTCCGTCTTCACCCCAGCACATCACACCCCTCCGTCTTCACCCCAGCACATCACACCCCTCCCTCTTCACCCCAGCACATCACACCCCTCCCTCTTCACCCCAGCACAGCAAACCCCTCCCTCCTCACCCCAGCACATCACACCCCTCCCTCCTCACCCCAGCACATCACACCCCTCCCTCTTCACCCCAGCACATCACACCCCTCCCTCTTCACCCAGCACATCGCACCCCTCCCTCTTCACCCCAGCACATCACACCCCTCCGTCTTCACCCCAGCACATCACACCCCTCCCTCTTCACCCCAGCACATCACACCCCTCCGTCTTCACCCCAGCACATCACACCCCTCCCTCTTCACCCCAGCACATCACACCCCTCCCTCTTCACCCCAGCACATCACACCCCTCCCTCTTCACCGCAGCACATCACACCCCTCCCTCTTCACCCAGTACATCGCACCCCTCCCTCTTCACCCTAGCACATCGCACCCCTCCCTCTTCACCCCAGCACATCACACCCCAGCACATCACACCCCTCCCTCTTCACCCCAGCACATCACACCTCTCCATCTTCACCCCAGCACATAACACCCCTTCCACTTCACTCCAGCACACCACACCCCTCCCTCTTCACCCTAGCACATCACACGCCTCCCTCTTCACCCCAGCACATCACACCCCTCCGTCTTCACCCCAGCACATCACACCCCTCCCTCTTCACCCCAGCACATCACACCCCTCCCTCTTCAACCCAGCACATCACACCCCTCCCTCTTCAACCCAGCACATAACACCCCTCCCTCTTCACCCCAGCACATCACACCCCTCCCTCTTCAACCCAGCACATCACACCTCTTCCTCCAGGACATCACACCCCTCCCTCTTCACCCCAGCATACCACACCCTTACCTCTTCACCCCAGCACACCACACCCCTTCCTCCTTACCCCAGCACACCACACCCTTCCGTCTTCACCCCAGCACATCACACCCCTCCGTCTTCACCCCAGCACATCACACCCCTCCCTTCTCACCCCAGCACAGCAAACCCCTCCCTCCTCACCCCAGCACATCGCACCCCTCCCTTTTCACTCCAGCACATCACACCCCTCCGTCTTCACCCCAGCACATCACACCCATCCCTTTTCACCCCAGCACATCACACCCCTCCCTCTTCACCCCAGCACATCACACCCCTCCCTCTTCACCCCAGCACATCACACCCCTCCCTCTTCACCCAGCACATCGCACCCCTCCCTCTTCACCCCAGCACATCACACCCCTCCCTCTTCACCCCAGCACATCACACCTCTCCATCTTCACCCCAGCACATAACACCCCTTCCTCTTCACCCCAGCACACCACACCCCTCCCTCTTCACCCTAGCACATCACACGCCTCCCTCTTCACCCCAGCACATCACACACCTCCCTTTTCACCCCAGCACATCACACACCTTCCTCCTCACCCCAGCACACCACACCCCTCCCTCTTCACCCCAGCACATCACACATCACCCCAGCACATCACACCCCTCCCTCTTCACCCCAGCACATCACACCCCTCCCTCTTCACCCCAGCACATCACACCCCTCCCTCTTCAACCCAGCACATCACACTCCTCCCTCTTTAACCCAGCACATCACACCCCTCCCTCTTCACCCCAGGACATCACACCCCTCCCTCTTCACCCCTGCACACCACACCTCTACCTCTTCACCCCAGCACACCACACCCCTTCCTCCTCACCCCAGCACACCACACCCCTCCCTCTTCACCCCAGCACATCACACCCCTCCCTCTTCACCCCAGCACATCACACCCCTAACTCTTCACCCCAGCAAAGCACACCCATCCCTCTTCACCCCAGCACATCACATCCCTCCCTCTTCACCCCAGCATGTCACACCCTTCCCTCTTCACCCCAGCACATCACACCACTCCCTCTTCACTCCAGCACATCACACCTCCATATTTACCCCAGCACATCACACCTTTCTCTTCACCCCAGCACACCACACTCCTCCCTCTTCACCCCAGCAATCACACCCCTCCCTCTTCACTCCAGCACATCACACCCTCCATCTGCACCCCAGCACACCACACTTCTCCCTCTTCACCCCAGCACACAACACTTCTCCCTCTTCACCCCAGCACACCACACTCCTCCCTCTTCACTCCCTCCAGCACATCACACCCTCCATCTTCACCCCAGCACATCACATCCCTCCCTCTTCACCCCAGCATACCACACTCCTCCCTCTTCACCCCAGCACACCACACTCCTCCTCTTCACCCCAGCACATCACACCCCTCCCTCTTCACCTCAGTATGTCACACCCTTCCTTCTTCACCCCAGCACATCACACCCCTCCCTCTTCACTCCAGCACATCACACCTCCATCTTCACCCCAGCACACCACACTCCTCCCTTATCACCCCAGCACATCCCACCCCTCCCTATTCACTCCAGCACATCATACCCCTCCCACTTCACCCCAGTACACAACACCCCTCCCTCTTCACCCCAGCACATCATACCCCTCCCACTTCACGTAGCATCTCTCCATATTTTTAATCCTGTCACCACACATGAGTCCTCTTTGCGGCCGAGTACATTAACAACTTCTCATTCACTGGCCATACCTCTTAGGGAATCTTGCATGCTCTAGCACACCACACCCTACCCTCTTCACCTTCATATTTTTAACCCTTTCACCACACTACCCCCCAGCACCCCAATATGCTGGCTACATGAAGGTGGCCGTTATCCTTACCAATGGATGCCCACACTGCTGGCCCACATACCATAGCATGTTAAGGTACATGTATACATATGTGTGCGTAAGAGGACTTGTGTGTGCTTGCACACAGGCATATTTGGGCACATGGACTGTGGAGAGACATGAACAGTTCTCCATCTCTTCAAGAGGCACATGTGTATGCAGTACAGTGCCATTCATATTATGATGTCATATGATGTAAGCCCATCAAGGGTAGCTTGTACCAAGACCAACCTTCACTTTGCACCATACCTTTGGCCTACATGTACTAGACTATGGTACAGTAACTGGAAGTACTCCCCAGTAGTCAGTGAACATCTACCCCAGGTATGGCACTATTCAGGTCATGCTGTGCATGTGGGTGCGCATGCAATGGAAGACTGCACCTCCATGATGGACACTCTAAATAAAGAGCATGCACCACTGGGTTCTGCAGACCCTATGGGTGCTCTGAACGGTCTAGACCCTATGGGTGCTCTGAACGGTCCACTGTGCTACCAAATCAATCAGTATGGTGTGCAACATTCTTATAAAATAGAAATAGGTGTGCATGATGCTACCTACCCAGGGTGCAGTTAGCCATATTAATATTTCTAGTCAGTTATTTTATGTTACACCACTGGCAAATGTGGGCGTGGTCTGTGTACATGCACACGACTGCTCTAGCAACCACACCACACATACATGTACAGTGCCATCCACCCACACGACATGCGAGTGACACGCGCGTGACTCGATGGAGTGCAATAATGACTCGCACGCCTTAACTCAAAGCAAAACAGCTGGAACAAAAACATTTACTATTAAGAGCTTGAAACTAACGTAATCATCTGTAGGTATGCCGTAAATAGATATTTGAGTGACGCTCGCAACAGCGCGCGTATCGAGGGCAAATTGTACTCGCGTGTGACTCGCGCGCGACACGCAATACACTCGCGTGCGAGTGTGAACTTGTGGGTGGACGGCACTGTACATGTACCTTTGGCAGTAAAGAACTTTGAAACTACTTGTGTATCAAAAGTTACCACTTTTGGTGCACTTTTTTAAAAAGTGGCTTGTGACAACATGAGGTTGCAACACCAGCAATGCATAAATAAGTACGCTACCATTTGTAAGCTGAGCAGTATTTCCAGCGAGGGCAGTAGCAATTTTCATCAACTACATCGTACATGTACATGTACATGTATATGCAATGATAGCTAGAAGACAAAAACAAATACCATTAATGTAATCATCTGTAGGTATGCCGTAAATCGATATTTGAGTGAAGCTCGCAACAGTGCTCGTATCGAGGGCTAATTGATACACTCGTGTGCGAGTGTGAACTTGTGGGTGGACGGCACTGTACCACTAGGCAGCCAACTTACCTAAGGGCCTCCAGCGGGCAGTGACTGATGATTTGTACCAATGAATCTATACTTCCATCTCCAAGATTGGAGTTCCCCAGGCTGGATGGATGGACACAAGAGGTGACATACACACCACACATCCCAACACCTCTCTGATGTATGCATTACCCTATCACTGATGGGAGGTGTGGTCTGGAAGTTACCCCAAATAATGCCCCACAGCACAGTTAAATACGGAGGACACATACCACATCCCTACAAACATATCACCATTGTACAGGTATTAATAACTCGCTCGTTTGATAATCGATAAGAGCGGGTAAATGATAACATAGGTTTGGCAGAAGTTCTGGTTTCATGTATGGGGGGCGGGGATGTGTGTCCCCGCCCCTTACGAAAGGGGGGAGGGGGTGTGCGGCGTGTGGACACGCCCTATCCCCCAGACCTTTCACATCACCTGACGTGATGGAGACAATTGTTAATTTAACATAGAGAGGTGCGGCGGGTGGGTCAGTTAGCAAACTTCGCACGAGGCAATGATGATTGCAATGATGATTGCTACACTAAATGTTTTCCAAAGGGTACACAGGCACATCCCCGAACGTCATTATAAAGGGGTGCCCGACACCCACCAAATCTTGTATATGTTATCACATATACATGCATCGCGCTCAGGTTAGATATAAATGATCATGAGCAGGTGGGAGTCAATAACCTCACCAAGAAACTTCACTGAAGTTTTTGAAAATACACATTTATCCTTGTTTAGAGTGAGACCAGCTGCTTGTATCTTTTTAACGGTTTGGTGTAATCGGACATCATCACACTCTATCTCCTCTGTCCAGTTGAATGGTTTTAACAGGAACGCTTTCCGGCCCCGGGATCCTACGTATTATATCATCATCCCATTATAATGTACAATTATAAGACCAACAGCCATAGCTCACATACACATACATGTACTGTGTACATTGTGCTCCTCACAACAAAACGCAGCAACTTTTTTATTGTTTATTAAATATCAAGTTATGTTGTATCATAACATTATGGTACATACATGAACTATTGCTACCTGAGGTCAACACCCATTAGAGTGTACTGGCTACACTTCTGGCTAATAAACATAAGTCAACACATCTGCATGCATGCGTGAATGTGTTGTGTGTGCATGTGTATGTACATGTACCTGAGTAGTACATACACCATATATGTGTGCACATGTATGTGTACAGGCTAAAGCCTCTCTGTAGAGTGAGGATGTGACACAGGACTGATATGTGCACCCCTCAGCCATGCTTCCTCCTCCCCCTTCCCACACACTGCATGTACCACTACAAGTATGGATATCATGACCAGACTCCTCCCCCTCTTCATCACACATGCCTACCTTACATACATGTACTCATTACAGAAAGATTTTATTCAATCTTTTTGATAACAACTTAAGCACACCTTCCAAGGTTACAACAACCATTCCTCCTCCCCGTCCCATCCGCTGGACCCCTTGGGTAGCCACATGAACAGCCAACTACATACACAATGGAACTTACTACAGCTTCTGTAGGTTAGTCCAATGACAAGCAGCAGTAGACAAAGCCTTGATACCTTCATCCCCAATGTTATTATCTAATAGGCTGAAGGAAAAGCACACAAAGGTACATAAAACAGTACAGAGTGATGGCCACACCCCCACATCAATAGCCTCATGTGCCTAACACCCAGGGGTCCTACTTCCCATCTGGCCAGTGATACAATTATACTATGCTGTTTACAGTCCTTCCCCCTCCCCTCTAAAACAGGTACATGTAATCATTCAACGAACAGTTCCCTACAAGGAAGTGCTTACACAGACTGTGGTTACAACCATCCCTAATGGTATTCATCATAAACACTGTGTATAGGTTACATGTATGTGAATGGCCAGCCAGGCCAGGGGGTTATGCAAATTACTTGCTCTGTGGGGCCAGTAGGTTCCATCAACCTTAGGCCCCACAGGGCAAGTAGTCCAAAGTGCTTAATGTTGACCCCTGCTAACACCAGAGGTGCTGTGCCTCCTCCCCATGTATGTACTATAATGCAGTGTGACACAATGATGCATACAGCTCCTCCTTCGGTACATGCAGAGTTGTTGGGATGTGTACAATGTGGAGGAACTGCCCAGACAGACAGTACAGATATGAAATTTAGCATCTGTTTGTTTTAGAGTGAATAATGGTATACTATAAATGTACATGTAACCATAGTGACATGACAACATCCAAGCTCTGTGGAAGCATGCAGACCACAACAGCATCCAGGGGTAGAAATACTTTTTTAGTTGTTGTTGTTAGAATGCCTTCACCACAACAAAAGAGGAGAGCTAAGCGACGAGAGGAATACCTCCTAAATCGAGAAGATAAGTTAGAGTCCTCCCGAGTTCGGTACAATGCTGATGCTGAACAAAGGCGGGCTTCTGCTCATGACATGTACAGAGCAAATCTGGAGTATAACCGCTAAGAGGTGGTGACATGAACAAGTGCTAGCTTCTACATGTAAGTCTAAGAGACATGTGCCTAACATCCAGGGGCCAACTTTAATGGTTGCCCGTTGCCCCTAAACAACTACACTCACAGTGTTTCCCCCAGCGCCATGCTATAGCAAACCAATCTTTACCATTTATCCATACCACACATGACTTGATAAGGTAAAGTTTAGGTACAGTGGTAGTAAACTAAGTTTAATGCAGAGAGTTGCTCTGTGTTATATAGCGTTACTAAGCTGACTATAGTGACGTTGCTAAGGCCAGATGTAAACATATGTTATGGCAGATGCATGCAATGAAAGATCCCACACAGTCCTATGCTGTGCATGAGTGCCCAATAGCATTGCAGAGCGTCCTTCTCCCCATAACACCCCCTATCCAATCAAATCATCCCAAACTGTTGTCGATATGGTTACAAGTTTGTATTGTATTTAAGCGAGGGCTCCATGGGGGTAGCACTCCAGTCATAGCCTTGACTGCGGCCAGTTGCTCACCCACCCTCAGCGTTGGTGGTTACGTAGTTGCGAAATTTACGAAAATCAAAAATTTAAGTAAATTTCGATCGTATATCTATCAAAGCAGTGCGTAACTGATTGCGTCACGAGTCACGTGAGGTTTTAAGAATATGAGTGCAGAGGTTGAACATGAATGTGTAGAAGAGGTAACAGAACGCATCACACTAGAGGAAGAAATAGAGCAAGAACAGCAAGATCAGAATGCCCGTGTCCGTTATGGACTACATGGCAGGCGGCTTCAGAGGCCATGACGCTTTCTGGACTAACTAACACAGTTTTTTGGTGCTTAATCGTTCAATCGTGTATTGCTCTAACGTTCTATCCTATATCGCGCGCTAAAGCCCACATTTATAGAAGCACATGCATGACTAGCAAGCTATGAACGTAAGTCCGTAAATCCGAAAATTGAAGTAAATGTGTAAATTTACGTAGTACGTATTCGAAAGTTACTTCAACTCTCTCTAATGGTATTCATCATAAACACTGTATGTGTTTGGTATAATGATTAAATGCATTACAATATGTGAATGGCCAGCCAATACCCAGGGCCAGGGGGTTATGCAAATTACTTGCTCTGCCAGTAGGTTCCATCAACCTTAGGCCCGACAGGGTAAGTAGTCCAAAGTGCTTAGTGTTGACCCCTGTTAACACCAGAGGTGCTGTGCCTCTTCCCCAGGCTTAGGTCCAGTGCCTTTTGGATCATGTGGCTGTGGACCCCTCCAGTGGCCACTCCTCCCACCTAATCCCGGGACCTTCTCCATTAGATGGGCACCACCAGCTTCATCCCTGACCACCACCCCAATGGAGAGGTAAGCTAGTTAGCACTATATATACATGGGACAGTTTCCACGAAAACTTCCTATGTTTTATAACATTATAAAACTATAGTGTTATAACTTTTGAATCGCTATATCTTCCGAACGCTAAAGGCCATCGACTTCCTATTTTCAACAGTTCATACTACACCATTTCTCTATGACAAGTTACATTTTGGAGTCTTACACTTGCTCCACGCCAGTATTGCAACGTTCGATACCCGACCAGGTTCAAACCCGCCATAACTTTAGGTAGGAGTAATCAAATCGCTTCAAAATTGGTTTGTAGATACAGAGGTCTTATACCTATCGATTTGTTCTGTTCGTTAATTTTTATGCCATCCGTTATGGAGATACAGTTGAACAAAGTACGTCCACTTTTTCCCGCTCGATTCGCGCCAATGATTTTGGCAAACCGCGTCCCGCTCAATGTATGGGACCATCCTTATATAACAACCGCCTCCCCATACATTGAGCGGGATGCGATTTGCCAAAACCATTGGCGCGAATCGAGCGGGAAAAGTGGACGTAGTTTGTTCAACTGTATCTCCGTAATGGCATAAAAATTAACGAATAGAACAAATCGATAGGTATAGGACCTCTGTACCTACAAACCAAATTTGAAACGATTTGATTACTCCTACCTAAAGTTATGGCGGGTTTGAACCCGGTCGGGTATCGAACGTTGCAATACTGGCGTGGAGCAAGTGTAAGACTCCAAAATGTAACTTGTCATAGAGAAATGGTGTAATACGAACTGTTGAAAATAGGAAGTCGATGGCCTTTAGCGTTCGGAAGATATAGCGATTCAAACAAGAAGCATTTTTATAACACTATAATGTTATAAAAGGGTGACATTTTCGCGGAAACTGTCCCATATATATATATATGTTGTGGGTGATGGCTGTGATAGCACAATGAGGAGTACCAGAAGATGCATACAGCTCCTTCAGTACATGCAGAGTTGTTGGTATGTGTACAATGTGGAGGCACAACTGCCCAGACATGTGGGAGTACCAGATGAGTGCTTCCTCAAGTCACTGCCAGAGGTAGCCACACTGTACGTCCACATAGCTGGATGATGTCTGTACCATATACTTGAATGTTACTGCCCACAACAATCACGTGAAGAAGTACGTTGAGGAGCTAGACATCATGAATTGGGTACAATACGTGGTGTGGTGAGTACTACTGTCCACTGATCATAAGTTTTCTTATGATGTATTCTTGAATGTGTTTATCCTACAAGCCACATGTCCTTGTGTTTTGGCCTACATTCACACCCTCTTGCTCCCTTGCTCCCTCTCCATCCATACCTCTCCTCCCTCTCCCTTCCTCCCTTCCCTTCTTTGTTCCCTCTCCCTCCACCTCCCTTCCTCTCCTTCCCCTCCTCCCTCCCTCCCTCCCTCTCCCCTCCTCCCTCCCTCTCCCTCCCTCCTACCCCTCCCTTCCCAGGTGCAGGATAGGTGTGAGGGAGGGGGCCATCCATGGGCAGTGTGCTGGAGGCAGGACTGGTGCATGGCAGCAGGAGTGTAGTGTGTTGCAGGATGAGATGGCATAGAAGAGAGCAGGCTCCGCATGGATGTTCCTCTACGCCGTTCTCACCTTCCTCCCTAACAAGCACACACCTTTTTTGTCCTGACATTTTGTCTGAACGTAATTATGTGTGGACAAATGGCTTCATTGATCAGAAAATGGCATCTGTCCAAACATTATCAGAAACCCTGTAGCCCCACCCCTCCGCCTACCCATCACATAGCCCCACCCCTCTACCTGCAAATCACATAGCCCCACCCCTCCCCCTACCCATCACATAGCCCCACCCCTCCACCTACACATCACAAAGCCCCACCCCTGAGTTGAAGATGTACATGCATACACACATCAGGTTAGCCCAGTCAGCTCAATTGTTCAATACCAAAGCTTTTAACCCCTGACCAACTCTGTTACTCTGTACCCATGACAGGTGGCCTGTATACCACCAGGCAATAATGTACGGACTGTGCTACTTACTTCAGAGTCTGTAGATGTGGGATCTCCTTAAGAATGTCTCCTAGCAATGACCAGTCACTGCAGCCTCTCTCCTTGAAGCAGCCATACAAACTGTGTGCATGAGAAGAGGTCAGTTTAACAGTAACATGACAACACATCAGTTAAAGATAATCATTAATGACTACCAGTGGTAGATCAAGGGTGTGTATAGCCACACCCCTCAAGCACCATGTCACTAACCAGATGCTATGATGTGCAATGAAGCACACCAAAGGAATGGTATGAAAAAGTACTCGTAACGTTTGCATTGAGCCGGTTTGCATCACACACAAGTAACGTTGGCATACAGTATGCGTGGACCATGGTAGCATTCATAGAAGGTAGCATTTAAAAACATAACCTATAGCGGCTATGTATCATCCACACGCCCAGATAGACGCATCACTAGCCACATACGGCTGACCAGTTATTTAAGCTAGTGTCGGGATCAAGTCTGTGAGATTTCTGTCCTTTTTACATGAAATGAACAAATTCACATCGTGGATAAAGCGTTTGCATAGGAATGACAAAGAGTACGTCAAAGGTAGTGCTGTATGTAAACGCAAGAAGCAGGGAAAGGCAGTAAACATAATATGAACCTATAGCAACCTGTTACGGAGCAGAGGCTTAAAAAGTTTGACATTGTTATATTAAATGGGTCCACTGTGTGAATTACAGGCTATAGGCACTATGAAGAGGCACCACCACAGGCCTTTAGTTTAGACGACTGGGACTTGGTCTCTTATAGCCTAATGTGCATGTAAGGTGTACAACAATTTGTTGCTTCACACATGAATAATGCATGTCCATTCAATCAATAATGATGTCCTCGGGACCATTTTCAACTATGTCAGGACACTTTGTCAGAATAATTTTTTCACTCCACTAAACCCCCTAAAATAGCCAAATATAGAGCCCATGAGTAATTAGCCAAAACCAATATATCACTAATCAGGTGCAAATATCATATTACAGATAACACAGTAGGGCAGTAGCTAGCCTCGTACCCAGACAGATTATGTAAGGATGACCACATAATGTATAATGCTACGTAAAAGGATCTGGTGTCAAGTTAACCAAAGTCATTCTGGGCAATGGGATTGGAATGCAATGAATTACTTAACATAAGTTATTAATAGAATCACGTCAAAGTAATAATTAAGACAGAGGAGGCATTTGGACGGCTTGGTGCAGAAATAGTATCACCTTTATACCATCTCCATGCAGTGTTGTCCACTCCTGAGGCATTGCACAGCAACAGAGGCCAGAGTTGGGTGGGCATCATTTGGAGTTCAAAATGCAAAAACCAGTCAAGGCTGAGTCTGGCCTCTGCTGTGGTACAATTAGTGCCCACCCAAGATTGGCCTGTGCTAAGCCTCAGGAGTTTTGGTGATTTTCCTTTTGCACTTCCAGTTGGCAAGACAGTGGCACCTACATAATATCACAATTTCACTGCATCATATTGCTTGGGCCCAAGTTGATGGTAACCCAAAGCCATCGAATAACAGCATTGTCGCGCGAGGAATTTGGCATAAGGAGCTTAATAAGTAGATGGGAATGCAATTAACACCAGAGATAATATATAAAGGGATTGGAAATGAGCCCACTTATCACATATTAACGCGTGCCATCCCTACCGAATCCTTATAGGTGTATCAAACCCACAAGCGCTGTGGACGATTTTTTCAATGCACATGTACGTGTATACTACAATTTGCTTCCTCAGTCAGTTCTGTGTTTTTTTTTTGTCCTTATACTTCCCAATGACCAAGTCCAGTAAGGTGTTCTTGGAGCTCTCATTCCAGCCTGCACTGAGCATTGACCAATACAACAAACACATTATTTGCTCTTGATTGCTGGTGTTACTACTACTGATAACAGGTTTACAGGCTGTGACAAGCATGCAGATGGTTACATGTACGTATTTCAAGTTCAATAGCAACAAAAATCTCAAAGGACACACACTCAATCTATTGAACATCAACAAAACAGATTAGAACAAGCTGATCAGCCACTGTCCAGTTTGAACAACACCTTCTGATATGACTGGCACAGAGACAGTGCAAGTCGACGGCGATGGATCAACTCTAGCCTCAAGTTGATATCTTGTAATAGCTACGTGAACACTGACATTCTTGCGTTCAATGGACACTATCAACGAATGCTTCATTTTCTTTTACCCATCACCTTTGAAGAAGCGCATGCCATGTAGCATTTATGAGTTATACGTAAAAGTATTTGGATGCAAAAATATGACGCAACAGCTACAAGACAATATAGGTTTTAGGTACCCAACGTGCTCGACGAAGGGTGAACTGTCCCACAAAATTACCCTACCCGACATTGTACTCAGTGGCGGATCCAGGGGGGGGTCTAAGGGGTCTAAAGATCCCCCCCTCGGCCCGACCAGTTATGAATAAATTAACGTATGAATAATTAATTACATGATTGACGAGTTGAAAAACGAAGCGTTTAGTGAACGCGAGTGAACTAATTAGCGAGTTAGCATTCGACCCAAAGTGTGTGTGAGTGTGTGTGGGGGGTCTAAAGCCAAGGCCCTCCAAGCGTGCAGTATTAATTAGTATTGCTGCTACGCGGATGGAATGGTGTAAGCGATCAAAGGAAACAGGTAGAGTTAAATCAAGTAGACTAGGTATACAATACTATTAAAGGTAAAACGTGTGTGTCGTTTAGACCAGAATACGGTCACAATGGCTTTACGTAGAGTTTTCTATTCGCTATCCTTATCCACGTTGACTCACGCAGGCTTCTATATGAATCAATTCAAATATTGCGCTTGCTAGCTATCAATATATTGAATACACTTTCAAAGTATGCTTATTTTCATGCTAAATGAACGCAAAAGTGAAAAAGCGGCTGGGGCTTCGCCCCAGGCCCCACTGGGGGAGCTTACAGCGATCCCCCAGACCCCCTAGCTGTTACGGGAGGGGGCACGCCCCCTCCAGTACCCACCCCCGCTTATGAATATAGTTATTAGACCCCCCCCCCTTCCAGAAATCCTGGATCCGCCGCTGGTACTTGCTCAGTTCCGAGCACAGTCGCTACAAACAAATACACCACGCAAAAGTTCAATCACCTAGCATGTAATATAGTGATTTTCAGAATGAAGAGACTAAGATTTTGTCCCACAAAAAAAGGCGCTACGGACAATCGCCATTTTGGCCAAATAACGCTTTTAAAAAGCGCGATAGAACACCTTTAGCCGTTTTCAAATAGAGCAGCACGAGGTGCCTTTAGTAGCCTACCTTCGTATCTCTGTTAACACGTCACTTGGCATTCTATGAAATCTGATTGGTGCCGCCAATATTCTGGACAGCACAAAGGTCATACATAATGCTTATGTAATGAGTCTGGGTACGAGACAAGGTAGCCGCTACGCCACACCACTTTATAAGAGGCGTTTCATTAAACAGCTCCTGCGGGTTGTCTTAGTAAGCAGAAAGCTATCACGCATACCAATCTCCACCTAATCTACCTTACCGATGGGTTACAATTCTTACCACCAATTACAAGCGAAACTCAACCTAGGTCCATACAATATGAATATTAGATGTAGGCCTCGTTACGCTACACATTCCTGTCAACAAAGCACCTACCGCGATTCATAGGACTGATCCGTTGAAGTAGGCGCTGATCCATCGACCAATCAAAGGCGTATACCAGCTGGCCACTTAAAAGTCACGCGACAAACGGATTATTTCTTATCAACGCCCGAGCTAGTCACGGGTCATGACGTTTTAAGAAATATTACGTCATGGTTCAAATCGATCGCAATTTAGGTTGAACTAGTCTACTGTACAATGCATGTTACATGCTCGTAATGGTAATACGGCGTCCGGATTCGTAAGGTCACATCTTACAGTGCGTAACGTGATACTAGATCTTAAAATCCAAATTCTCTTGATTTGTAGTATCCAACATTTGAAAACGGAAAAAGCTTTACTAGCCATCTAGCAATAAGGGCGATTGAAAATGAAATGTGCCACATTATTTTGGAGCCCGTATATAGGTATTTGTCAGACGCATGTTTCTGGAATAGCCAAAATCATGGCAAAACCAATTAGAGTAAAAAACACTGCCATGGAATGTATAATACACATCATGTTCGTACTTTTTTCTGTGATTATTTTATTCTCTACATAATGCATTTTTAAGAACCTATCTGTTTTTTTTTTTTACATCGTGTAACCAACGGTGTGGTTTTAAAAATAAATTGACAAGACACATCAAATATCAGTAGAGAAATGGATGCCAAAAAATGGCATTTTCAAATATTGGTCCTACTCGTAGGACATGGACCTGGAGAATTTATATTCTGCACAGACGCCTCTACTGAAGTTAAACCAATCTATCACCGTCTTTTTGAAATGCCCATCCACTTACTGACAATTCTTACAGGCATCTCTTCGCTCCAGACTAACTCCATGCAGAGAGAAGTCTATTCTAATATGTCGTGTATACTTAGGTGGCATCGAATTTATATAATTAGGCGAATTGATGTTGATTTAATATAGGTCTAACCATGGGATTTTTTTAATTGCGTCACCCTCAGCATACTAACGCCGCAGGCATTACACGTTTTTGCACTCAACAGCAGTCCCACGTTTATGCACCATTTGATGGTACGTAAAGAGTACGATAGTCAGTAAAGACTCTTACCCTCAACCTCTTAGGCGTCCAATACTCATCGAAAAGTCCATAAGGACCATGCATACGCCATTTTTCAAGCGGGATATCGAGCATGCTATTTATGTCTACTCAAAAGTATTCAACCAATGACCGCCTTTTCATTTCGTAACACTATAGCACAGGCTAAAAAACTTCGTCATAAAAAAATAATCAAGTTGCTTCCGTGCCAAAAAAAAACAAAAACACAGAGTAGATATATTCCGGTACCGGTAAAAACACAGGGTACCGGTGGACTGAGATTACTAGGAAAGGATATAGCCAAAGTACGAAAATCAATGGGTAGGTTGGATTGCCGCACGGAACCCATCAGTAACTTTGAAGACTATGAAAGAATTAATGCATGCAATTACAGCAGAAGGACTAATAAGGAAGGCTACAAGCTACTGGATCACGGACGCCAAAGGTAGCAACAGATGCCTTTGGACACGCTCTCTTCCTTAGCGGTAAGGGGGCGTCTCCAAACAGATAACGTCATTTTGACGTTTCATTATAACCCCCCTCCCCCCCCCCCCCCCCCCCCCCCTCATAACGTCATTAACGTCATTGACTTTTATCATGATTGCAGTTCATTACAGCTGAAAACGTCACGTATCTGACCCCCATTCCCCCCTAACGTCAATATGACGTTATCTTTTCCAAAATGGTTTGGAGACGCCCCCTAATCATTACCGTTCAGTAAAAAAAGCTTACCGGTAAGCTTTTTATGGCCGTATAGACATAGAGGAATTTCAGTAAATATTCGATATAAAGAGTAGATACAGTACTTACGCATCATTTAATTGCACGTAATATACTCAGTTTCGCATATCCAAATATCTGCAGTAAAAATTGTGACTGCATGGTTTTTACGAAGGTAGGTAGGTATTTTTAAAAATGTAGTTCTCAATAGTTTAAAGGCGATCAGTGTATTTAATTTGCCTGGATCATGAAGCTTTGAGCGCTCTTTCACGTAGTTTTGTATATAAAATCGTGCGCAATATCTAAGTTAAGGATGTACTGCTTTCTAATTATATAGAGTATAAAGTCAACATTGTTTATTCTACCCTTCCAATGACGGGTCCTCCTCAAAAACGTCAAAAAACGTTGCGGGCAAGCAATTTCTATCTACTGTGACACTTTTAGGATGATCAGGCTATGATAGGCTATGCGCAATGGCTCATTTTCAGCTCGTCGTTGAATGTGTCACAGCTTCGTCATTGCTAATCGTATTAACACAGAATTTGGTTTTCATAGAAAGGAATCAATACTCTGTTAGGAGATATAGTAATTGGATTTATAATACACTTCTTTGTAGAATTGTGTAATCCAATCAACATAAGATCCACATAAATAGGAGGGTATATACTCGGGTCCTATGTATAAACACATTGTATCGTTGTAGTGATCTATGAGCGTTATTATATGCATGCAACTTTCAGAATGTGCGCAATGATTTATTTTTGCCACAGACCAAGTTATAGGATTGCGGGAGATGCAGTAGCGGATCCAGGGGGGGGGGGCTAGGGGGGGCTATAGCCCCCCCCCCCCCTCCCCCCAAATTAAAAATTCATAGCATACTTGCATGGGTGTTTTAGGTGATAATACTAGTAATTCAGTGTAGAAATAACACAGCGCTACCCCACACCCTCTAGCTGGGCGGGAGGGGTGCCCCCCTCCCGCACCCTCCCCGGGATGGCTCCGCCTACAGTCAGCCCCTCCCCTTTTCAGCCCCCCCCAACCGTCCATGCTGGATCCGCTACTGAGATGCATGCGTTAACCATGCATGCAAAGACCGTTTTATCTGCCTGAAGTGCATGTGAATGCTTAATATGATTAAATCGCAGAACAACTGTTTCAGCACACACTTTTAGAGTTAAAATGTAATGTGCATCCACTGGATGGTACATCAAATAAGATTAGAAGCACATGAAAAGAATATGACAATGACAATGGGATAAAAAGTTGCACGTTTGGCAGTGATTGTGCAGTGGCAAATGTTACATTACTGATGGACTAACCCAAATGCGATTTAAACAGGGCACAGGAGACCCAAGTGGCTTTACAAATACTAAGCCAGGGACCGTTATTAAATATGTAGGATTCAATGTTTTATTTTATTTGGCTGGGAATCTGTTATGATAAAATGGCTCTGATGTGGTTGCCCGCCACAACAGAATATGAGACACCCTTTTCGAGTTCTGTCAACGTGCATGCTTGGGTGCGCGCAGCTTGAAGTTGAAAGCAGTCTGGGTCATGAAGCTCGACAAACACATCCTGCTGATGTCCTCATCTCTAACTGGGAGTTGGGCAAACCAGCTGCAATTGATCTTTGTGTCACATCCCCACTTAATTCAGATAACCTACAAGTAGCGTGTGTGACACCAAGTTCAGCAGCAATGCAGGCAGAACAAAGGAAGCACCACAGTAGTGATGCAAAATGTGGAAAGTTAGGTTGGGTTTGCATCCCCCTGGTGGTAGAGTCCTATGGAAGTTGTGGACCGGAAGCTCAACATAGTCTCTCCAGACATGCCGGAAGACTATAGCCACTAGACTGGGGCAGCCTAAGTCCTTCACAGCAAATCTGATCTATGGCAGATTAAACTTGACCCTGATAAGAGCCAACTCCAGGGCCATTCTATCTAGAGTATGTGTTTGACATTGGGTTGTGTGTTTAAATAGTATATAATCTGAATAATAGATCAAAAAGAGATTTATTATTGTATTCAGTATCTGCTTGTTACTGCAAAACAGTTTTAAGTCTAGCTTTATTAATGATTAAATCAATTAAATGTACTATGATTGATTGGAAAATTCATCACTGGGCCTTGGATGAAGACATAAGGCTAACCTTACAATGGTTCCCATGATTTAGATGTGCACAATATCCAATGTCTTTGGAGAGAAGCTAAGTGAAGAGGATGCAACTCTATTGTGTTTGAAGCACAATTATCAAGTGATGAGGAATCCCAATTTCATGAAGGTATGAGCTTGGCTGTAAGAAGCACTCTTAAAGTTCTTGAGCATCGATTCTCTCAATAACCCATCAAAAGATATGCTAGTAAGAAGTCAAGCCGCTCCAGTGCATAATATGCTATCTGAACAGACCCATGGTCTTGTCGATTACCATGTCTGGCATGCACCTAATGCTAATATATACACTTCATTGATGGGAAGGTGATGTGTAAAAAAAAATCAAACACTAACCTGGCTTCAGGGCAAAGCTGATGAAATTCAAGACAAACTTATATAGTTTTTGAAAAGAGAGCATGATTTACTTGGCAACAAAGAAAAGCCATGATAAACTCATACTGAGAATACATTATAGACTTCAACAATAGTGAAGTAAGCAAGATAAAGTTTCTAGAGGCAAAACTGAAAACATACATATGTACTTGCTAATGAATGCAAAATAGAAGAAACATTTTCTCAAATCTCAACAGACACATTGAAATAGTAGTTAAAAAACCTTCATGATTATTAGCTAAATACTAAGAGCAGTACTGGAACATGTCACCTGGAAGGAACAAAAAAATTTATGGAAAAGTGCTGTTTGTAAAGAACAGTAGTCGAGGTACTAAATTAATTATTTCATATTGGACAGTGGAAGAAACTGAAGATGATGGAGAAGATGAATATATTACATTGGTGCAGTTTGTTACTGATGTAATTCACAAAGATTTAGTTGTGCTTGTGTTAAGTGTGTACTATTCATGTGCTTTTATTTTCTAAATACATTTTACAGATTTAATGTATTTAAAACGTACCACAATGTCGTTCAGATCATTTACTACTTGGGGTAGTTTTATCTTTAAATTATTTGAAACATTCAAACGGATGTCAAAAATTTAGTTTCATATATAATGCATTGATAAATGCACGTTGAAATTCCACAACATGACTTATAAGGAAATAGTCTTTGCACATTCTTTGTGTAGGCCTACAATATGCCATTCTCCATATAAAATTTGGAATCGAAATGTTGAAAGACAAAAATCTTATGACCATTTGGATATCGGCATTACGGGAATCACATATCTTTGCATCAATCACCATACATTGTTTTATTGGTACTTAAAGGCCCATTTCTCCGGTTAGGATTAAACTATAAAAACTGTTTTGAAAACCATTCAATATGGTCTTTATTAAACTGATGTATTTAGTTACGTGTGAATGTTTCTTTGAAACTTTTTTGTTAACTACCTAATAAGAGGTGATTGCTTACTGATAATTACCCATTGCTAAAAACATTAACCCAAATTGTTAGACCATTCACTGGCTCAGATGCCATCTGAGATCATGTTCTACTTCGTGTCTAATTTCTTTACTTGTTTTGCTCATATTATTAGGGTTTTTGAGAGGCATTATAAAACAATCCACTAATTTATTCAGGTTGTCAATCGGTGAAATTAAATGTCCGCAGCTATACCATTTAAAGACAAAATTGATATTTGTTTATTTGTTCTACTTCATGAGTATCAGTCTCTGCCATTGGGAAGATGCATAATGCACTTTCTGCTGCTCTCTTGGGAAAGTTCAACCCACATAGCTCAGACCATGGATGAGAGGTTGGCAAGTTGCTCTGCTCCTTTTGAGGTACTATTTTGCCATTCATAAGTCGATTCTGCTCAAATGTCTTGCACCATACTTCCTTACTTTACATATAGCTGTGCCTGTGAGTCAAAGTGCACTTCACTTTCACTCCATCCAGATGTCCCACCTTCATTCCCCTAGCTAGATCTTCTTTGCCATCATGCTTGGTAGCTTGCTGAGTAATGCACTTATGATGATCAATTCAGGAATTATGAATGGCATTGTGGATTTTGACTTCACAAAGTTTTATCCAAATTGTCTGCTACTAAATTTGCTGGTCTAGGTATCTGGACTGGCGCACCTCTAACCCCATATGTTTTTCTTCTGCTTCAGCCTGTGCATGGCACTGCATGTGTTGCTTGTGTGCAGTATCTTATCTCTTCAATTCCTGATGTTCATAATGGCTCATTGGAACAGTGCTCTGACCATGTGGCCACAAGGTCACTGTTATATCATCCTCCAATTGGTCATGTGGCCATGCACCAAAAAGTATTAAGTCCCTCTGAGTAAATACTGTGCCTCTTGGCTACAACTCCAGCTGCCCAGACCTCTAGGCCTGTTGGTTTATTGTTCAGCATTTCTCTTCACCAGTAACAATGGATACAGACCTGTAATATAAGTCATACCATTTCTCATTTAGCATCCCATCTGGCCATCCAGTTGCAATGCAGCAAATTCAATGCCACCACTACCATCTTCAATATAACACTAACTAGAGCAAATGCCAGAGCTTTGCTTTCACGTTCAGGCTTTATCAGGTCTGAGGGTGGAGTCTAATTTTTTTTTGGGGGGGTGTTTTTCATGTCACGTATATGTGTAATTGTATTGCTGTTCTAGTCGTTATACAATGCAAAATCATCTAAGATATGTGAATGGCTGTTTGTACCATTGTGAAGGATAGGGAGTGATTGCAAAGAACGTATAAAGAGATGGTTTTTCGGGATACGTATCAATTAACAATGCACAAACCTGTTTACATGCACTTAGATTGGGATGTTTGGACAAATACAATGTTATCAAAATTACATTCAGTGCATAGTATCTCAATAATCAACTCACTCTAATGATTCCACTTTTGGGTATTTAGATATAAACCTTTTCAAAGCCATTAATATGTCCTTTTCATATAAATCACCTCTAATTCTGAAATTAAAATCACCATGTTCAGTAGGACTTATAAAGTACTTGTAACAAACTCACTTCAATTTTCTAACACTATCCATTGTATTTGACAGCTTCTCTGTAATAATATCCAGTCCTTCAGCTGTTAGTTGACAACTGAAATTAATCTCATTCACAAGATTAGTTGCTGCTACCATACAATATCCAATAGTACAGTAATCAATCAAAGTGAGGGTTTCATTCAGAATTACTAATTTTCCATCAGCTTTGGTAAACAGCTCTCTACATCTCTGATCATTTTGCGACTCAAATATGCAATGCAGTGCTCTAAGATTCACCTTTTTGTCACTATATTCCCTTATCAGTGCACTGTTCATTATCACAGACCAGTGTTCATCATTCTGTAGTTTTGTTAGACCGCAGAAGAACTTCAAGACCACAGCCATATGAGGTTGGACAACATGTTCCCTGATGGCTTTAAGCTGCTCATCAGGAGGCAGTCTGCTGACATGGTAGGCAGCAAGGAACTCCTGGTTGGTTAGGTGGACGAAGGAGAAGATGGATTCTGTGCCTGACTCATTTTCCTTTTTGTCCATCACAAGGATACCTAGATTGGCTATGTCTGCAGTTGACCATTCCCGTCCCAATGACAATACCTCTTCTGATAAAATGGATGTCCTTGAATCAGTAGTGGTGGTGTATGCAAGCTTCGATATTCCTCTAACCAACACTAACTCTGGTGATGGCAGTAACTCAAGGTCTTTGATTTGAATTTCTCTGCCCTTTTTTCTGAAGTACCTAACTAGGGACATTCTGGTAAAGATATGGTACACATCTGCTTCTGTCTTAGGAAGAGCCATTGCATTCTCCTGACGGTTGTTATAGATGAAGATGATCATGACAAGATGTAGTGGTATGTAGCACATATGTCTAATGTTTTGGTGATCATGTAGGTATGCTTTCACTTCAGTAGCCTTGGTGGGATTGTTTGGATAGCTTGTGTCAATGTACTGATCAATCTGCTCCTTTAGGAACCCAAGAACTTCACCTCGCGTGTGGACACTTTCCCTCAACTCCAGAGAAGCATTTGGTCTGGAGGTTATTATTATTGTTGAAGAGGTAAGAATATTTCCTCGCAAAAGCTCTTCAAACCACGAGTGGCCTTCTTCAGTGTACTTTTTAGAGTATTCATCTAGACCATCAAATACAAAGCACATATTTTCACCTCTACTTGCATTTACCTCATCTTTTAAATTATTCATGTAAAAGTACTCAAGAATACAGCTTAAACCCTCAATTGGTGTTGCGTAAAATTGGCGTAGGGGGATAAAGAACAGATACTTTATAAATGTCAAAATTGCTCCTACCCCCCATTCCTTGCTCAGTTTTCTCATCAATGTAGTCTTGCCACAGCCTGGCCTTCCTTCTAGCAGAATTATTCTGTTGTCAGGTGTAATACTTTCCATTAGGTCTTTGTAGGATATAGTGACCTTTGTTTCAATGACATCATCCATTGATCCTTGTATGGTATTATAGAAAAAGTCGCCTTTGTGAGTCTCTGTTGTGTCCTTGACCAATGCAAGATTGGTGAAAGAGAAAGTTGGAACAGGTGGAAAGTCCACCTTGACTGGTTTGTGGTTGCGATATCTAGCTTTCAGTGTAGTTGTGAATGAACTTTCGTCTATGGTGGAAATGATTTTGTGTATTATTAATCCACGACATGAACACGTAATGGGAGCCATGGGACATGAGCATGCAATAAAGGTCAATTGAGATGAACATGTACTTGTGTGTGACATTGGCTTGCACTGAAAGCATGCATGAGCATGTATTGCAGTGGAGGCGTGTAGTAGAGCACATAGTGACATGAGCATGTAGTGGAGGTTATGGGACATGAGCATGTAGTGGAGGTTATGGGACATGAGCATGTAGTGAAGGCCATGGGACATGAGCATGTAGTGGTGGCCATGGGACATGAGCATGAAGTGGAGGCCATGGGACATGAGCATGTAGTGGAGGCCATGGGACATGAGCATGTAGTAGAGGTTATGGGACATGAGCATGTAGTGAAGGCCATGGGACATGAGCATGTAGTGGTGGCCATGGGACATGAGCATGAAGTGGAGGCCATGGGACATGAGCATGTAGTGGAGGCCTTGGGACATGAGCATGTAGTAGAGGTTATGGGACATGAGCATGTAGTGAAGGCCATGGGACATGAGCATGTAGTGGTGGCCATGGGACATGAGCATGAAGTGGAGGCCATGGGACATGAGCATGTAGTGGAGGCCATGGGACATGAGCATGTAGTGGTGGCCATGGGACATGAGCATGAAGTGGAGGCCATGGGACATGAGCATGTAGTGGAGGCCATGGGACATGAGCATGTAGTAGAGGTTATTAGACATGAGCATGTAGTGAACTTAAGTGAAGGCCATGGGACATGAGCATGTAGTGGAGGCCATGGGACATGAGCATGTAGTGGAGGCCATGGGACATGAGCATGTAGTGGAGGCCATGGGACATGAGCATGTCGTGGTGGCTATGGGACATGAGCATGTAGTGGAGACCATGGGACAAAAGCATGTAGTGAAGGCCATGGGACATGAGCATGTAGTAGAGGTTATGGGACATGAGCATGTAGTGAAGGCCATGGGACATGAGCATGTAGTGGTGGCCATGGGACATGAGCATGAAGTGGAGGCCATGGGACATGAGCATGTAGTGGAGGCCATGGGACATGAGCATGTAGTGGAGGCCATGGGACATGAGCATGTAGTGGAGGCCCTGGGACATGAGCATGTAGTAGAGGTTATGGAACATGAGCATGTAGTGAAGGCCATGGGACATGCATGAGCATGTAGTGGTGGCCATGGGACATGAGCATGAAGTGGAGGCCATGGGACATGAGCATGTAGTGGAGGCCATGGGACATGAGCATGCAGTGGAGGCCATGGGACATGAGCATGTAGTGGAGGTCATGGGACATGAGCATGTAGTGGAGGCCATGGGACATGAGCATGTAGTGGTGGCCATGGGACATGAGCATGAAGTGGAGGCCATGGGACATGAGCATGTAGTGGAGGCCATGGGACATGAGCATGTAGTGGAGGCCATGGGACATGAGCATGTAGTGGAGGCCATGGGACATGAGCATGTAGTGGTGGCCATGGGACATGAGCATGAAGTGGAGGCCATGGGACATGAGCATGTAGTGGAGGCTATGGGACATGAATATGTAGTGGAGGCCATGGGACATGAGAATGTAGTGGAGGTCATGGGACATGAACATGTAGTGGAGGCCATGGGACATGAGCATGTAGTAGAGGCCATGGGACATGAGCATGTAGTGGAGACCATGGGACAGGAGCATGTAGCGGAGGCCATGGGACAGGAGCATGTACATGTAGTGGAGGCCATGGGACATGAGCATGTAGTGTAGGCCATGGGACAAGAGCATGTAGTTGGAGGCCATGGGACATGAGCATGTAGTGGAGACCATGGGACATGAGCATGTATTGGAGGCCATGGGACATGAGCATGTAGTGGAGGCCATGGAACATGAGCATGTAGTGGAGGCCATTGGACATGAGCATGCAGTAGAGGCCATGGGACATGAGCATGTAGTAGAGGCCATGGGACATGAACATGTAGTGGAGGAGCATGTAGTTTAGGCCATGGGACATGAGCATGTAGTGGAGGCCATGGGACATGAGCATGTAGTGGAGGCCATGGGACATGAGCATGTAGTGGAGACCATGGGACATGAGCATGTATTGGAGGCCATGGGACATGAGCATGTAGTGGAGACCATGGGACAGGAGCATGTAGCGGAGGCCATGGGACAGGAGCATGTACATGTAGTGGAGGCCATGGGACATGAGCATGTAGTGGAGGCCATGGCACATGAGCATGTAGTGGTGGAGGCCATGGGACAAGAGCATGTAGTTGGAGGCCATGGGACATGAGCATGTAGTGGAGGCCATGGGACATGAGCATGTAGTGGATGCCATGCATGGAACATGAGCATGTAGTGGAGGCCATGGGACATGAGCATGTAGTGGAGGCCATGGCACATGAGCATGTAGTGGAGGCCATGGGACATGAGCATGTAGTGGAGGCCATGGCACATGAGCATGTAGTGGAGGCCATGGCACATGAGCATGTAGTGGAGGCCATGGGACATGAGCATGTAGTGGAGGCCATGGGACATGAGCATGTAGTGGAGGCCATGGGACATGAGTATGTAGTGAAGGCCATGGGACATGAGCATGTAGTGGAGGCCATGGCACATGAGCATGTAGTGGAGGCCATGGAACATGAGCATGTAGTGGAGGCCATGGAACATGAGCATGTAGTGGAGGCCAAGGGACCTGAGCATGTAGTGGAGGCCATGGCACATGAGCATGTAGTGGAGGCCATGGGACATGAGCATGTAGTGGAGGCCATGGGACATGAGCATGTAGTGAAGGCCATGGGACATGAGCATGTATTGGAGGCCATTAGACATGAGCATGTAGTGGAGGCCATGGGACATGAGCATGTAGTGGAGGCCATGGGACATGAGCATGTAGTGAAGGCCATGGGACATGAGCATGTAGTGGAGGCCATGGCACATGAGCATGTAGTGGAGGCCATGGCACATGAGCATGTAGTGGAGGCCATGGAACATGAGCATGTAGTGGAGGCCATGGGACATGAGCATGTAGTGGTGGCCATGGGACACGAGCATGTAGTGGAGGCCATGGAACATGAGCATGTAGTGGAGGCCATTGGACATGAGTATGTAGTGGAGGCCACAGGACATGAGCATGTAGTGGAGGCCATGGGACATGAGCATGTAGTGGAGGCCATGGGACATGAGCATGTAGTGGAGGCCATGGGACATGAGCATGTAGTGGAGGCCATGGATGTCGAGCATGTAGTGGAGGCCATGGGACATGAACATGTAGTGGAGGCCATGGGACATGAGCATGAAGTGGAGGCCATGGGACATGAGCATGTAGTGGAGGCCATGGGACATGAGCATGCAGTGGAGGCCATCGGACATGAGCATGTAGTGGAGGCTATGGTACATGAGCATGTAGTGGAGGCCATGGGACAGGAGCATGTAGTAGAAGCAGTGGGACATGAGCATGTAGTGGAGGCCATGGGACATGAGCGTGTAGTGGAGGCCATGGGACATGAGCATGTAGTGAAGGCCATGGGACATGCGCATGTAGTGGAGGCCATGGGACATGAGCATGTAGTGAAGGCCATGGGACATGAGCATGTAGTGGAGGCCATGGCACATGAGCATGTAGTGGAGGCCATGGCACATGAGCATGTAGTGGAGGCCATGGGACATGAGCATGTAGTGGAGGCCATGGGACATGAGCATGTAGTGGAGGCCATGGGACATGAGCATGTAGTGGAGGCCATGGGACATGAGCATGTAGTGGAGGCCATGGGACATGAGCATGTAGTGGAGGCCGCATGTGGGACATGAGCATATGGGACAAGAGCATGTAGTGGAGGCCATGGGATATGAGCACATGGGACAAGAGCATGTAGACATGGACATGAGAATGTATTGAGGATATGTTGAACATGTATGGAAGGCAGTTTGTTTTGAAATGTAATGCTGGTAGTGAAATTTTCAGTGCTATATAACTCATAGGCATTGGAACTGCAGTGTCAAAGCAATAGAAGCCACTCCTCATCTTGGACAGCTATCATTATAACTATGTGGCTGAGTGAATTGTCAACTTGACATGCAGTGCCACATTATGTTGAGTGCCATGGTGCCAACCCAACAGTGGGGTGTTTGGCAGCTCATCTGCAACTAAACTATATCTATAAAGATTGGACAACTTATAGTTATGGTACTTATAAAAACAAAATACACTTTATCAAATTATAAATCAGTACCTATATAATATCACAAACCTGGAACAGGTATCCTAGCAGCAGATGAGTTACTCGGTGTGATTTGTGGTGAATCTATTTGAAATAAAGAATCTGCTGTCATTTACCCCCTAAATCCGCCTCTGACATTGAATATACTGTAGTACACTACATTTGTATTTAAAACATACACAAGTACACAAACCACCAATTGAAAAGTAACAAACTTCAACTGGCTTATGTATGGTTTTGATTTGCTCAGAGGTATATTATTACACAAAACTAATGTGTAAAACATATTATTTTTACTGGTGCCAGGCTTGGATCATAAGAAAACAAAAAGCGCCAAATACTGAGCATAAGCCAGAACACTAATATCATAGCTAAAGTCTCAATGCTTGCTGCAGATTAATCTTGTACATGGTGTATTGTGGTTCACAGAGTATACCAGGATAACGTGCACATAACTCTCTTATACCACACATAATATGTCATTGTAACCATTTCAAAAAGCTGACCTTGGAACATTGGCCAATAGGTGGATTTTATTTCCTCAGCCAATACTAACTGGTCAGTTGACTTGAGGGCACCAATCAACTTCTGCCATGAACATGATATGTCTGACTGCAACCAAAACTGAATCATCTCACGTCTGCAGTCTGCCACCCGTCTTGGATTATTAACATCAATCTCTTCTATTTTGGGGGCACCTATTTCCAATTGGATTGCCAGTGACTTCCAATCCACCAAGTCCTTTAAAGCACTATGTATGTTTTTAGGTGTGAAGGACGAATCTGCAGCTAGAGAAACAGAGAGAGAGAGAGAGAGAGAGAGAGAGAGAGAGAGAGAGGGAGGGAGGGAGGGAGGGAGGGAGGGAGGGTAGGGAGGGAGGGAGGGAGGGAGGGAGGGTAGGGAGGGAGGGAGGGAGGGAGGGAGGGAGAGGGAGAGAGAGAGAGAGAGAGAGAGAGAGAGAGAGAGAGAGAGAGAGAGAGAGAGAGAGAGAGAGAGAGAGAGAGAGAGAGAGAGAGAGAGAGAGAGAGAGAGAGAGAGAGAGAGAGAGAGAGAGAGAGAGAGAGAGAGAGGAGAGAGAGAAAGTGAGAGAGAGAGAGATTGCAATCACTTGATGTTATTACCTAGACTACTAATTACTAATGGTACAAAACACATCATGGAATGAAATATGCTGTCGATATTTCCAAATGGAATCATTTCTTTGCAAGATTACAAGGTAATATAAATATCAGACTGTGTTGATTAATAACGCTACATGGAAAAATTGTCGCTTAATGAAACCTTACTTACAATTGCCCAGTTCCTCACTTTTGACAGAAGTAGTAATCGATGGGGATGTTTCAATGTGTTCCTTTGGATCTATTTTAGTGCTTGTGTTGTCACTGTCTATTCCTAGAAACAATTGATTTCAGACCAATGTGGTACAAATATATCAATACATAAATAATGCACGCCTATAATATGGTAATTCCTTAATACAGGGAGCTAACATACTGTCATCTAGTATTTAATATCATTATAGATTTAGAAGAATTATTATTATTGTTGTTTGTATATATGGCACTTGTAAGCATGGGGTATGTATTTGCTGAGTCATGTAGGAAAGCCAGCATAAGTGGTCAGGTGGAGATTGGGTATGACTCTGCATCTGAGGAGTGCCACACATGACCAGCTCATGTCCTGGCAGCAAACTGGATGATGGGAAAGCCTGCTGCATTTGATATTACTGTCACATCACTGCTAACTTCAATCAATTTACCAGAAGCGAGTGTGACAGCAGGGTCTGCAGCCTTTGCAGCAGAGGAGTGGAAGCATAAGGCCAACAATTCCATGTGTGCAGAATTGGGTTGCGTATGCATCCCAATAGCTGGGGTGTTGGGGCCCTGAAGCAAAGTGGTCACTCTCACAGCTAGGCTCTTATTTGGCCACACATCAAAACTGCACAAAGCCTGCAGCCGTCACAGCTCTGTATCAAAGATTGAGCATGACCCTAGTCAGGGCAAATGTGAGGGCTTTTCTTTCAAGGACCATCACTTAAGCTGGCTACTATGTGATAGTTCATTTAATGTTATGTGCTTGTTTTCAGTGATGTAATAATAATATTTATATTTTTGTATACATGTACATATTTGGATCTGGATATGAGACTGGTTAAGAGCAACATCTATAATTGTAAATATATAAGTCTTCTTAACAGGCACCACATGTGGGACCTCTCTCAACTAGTAACTTCATATGTAGCTCTTGTGTACATGTGTATGGTCTGTTTCTTCTCTGCATTGCGTAGATTTGTAACAGTATTTTGCTCTGTGGATGCGTATCTACACATGCAATAAACCCTTCTCTTAATATATGATTAGAATGTGATAGTAAGACTTAAGCTTTGCGCTAGTAAATTCCTCACCTCTAAGCGAGAATGGTCTATTGTGCATTTTGATGCATTGCTATTGAGATTTGCAGTTGTTATGATTGGTTGATACAGTTTTATATTGATCAAAGATTAGGTACTAGGAATTTGATTCATATTTTTCAGTGCCTCTAGATGTTCTCACTGATCTCTACATGTTTAGGGTCCCGAATCCGCATATAACGTGCAAACTGTTATTTTATGTAGTATCTAACTCGCACGTCATTTTATAGAATAGCAGTATTATTTTTTTTTTGTACAAAAATTTTGGGGGGGGGGGGGGGGACAGAATGATATACTTCCGCCCCCCCCCCCCCCCCCCCCGCCATGGCAAAAGTGGGGGGGAGCTTAAGCCCCCCTTTCAGCCCCGTCTCCACCACCTATGAACATGGTAGTATAGTAAATATCAGACTGTGCTGACAAATAACTCTACATGGAAAAATTTTCACTAAACAAAATCTTACTTACAATTGCCTGGAAAAATTTTCACTAAACAAAATCTTACTTACAATTGCCCAGTTTCTTACCTTTGACAGAAGCAGTAACCAATTGAGGAGCTGTAGATGGTTCAATGTGTTCCTTTGGATCTATTTTAGTGTTTGTGCTGTCACTGTCTATTCCTAGAAACAATTGACTTCGGTCCAATGTGGTACACGGATGTTAATACACAAATGCGTGTACATCTAAAATTTGTGCCTAAAATAGTTCATTAATGAATAAACTAGTATTTGATATCATTATGTATTTTAATTAATGTGCTTGAGGAGATTTGTTTACTTGTAAGATGTCACTATAATGAATAGGTTATTTGGTATAATATAATATCAGATATATTATTTGGATCTGGATACGATATCTAGTAAGAAATTGTACATATATAAGATTATATAGTGTCAGCAATAGCTAGTAATATCTCCATCATTGACTCTTCTTCTCAGGCACCACATGTGGTACCTCTCTCAACTAGCAGCTTTGTACGTAGCTCTTGTGTACATGTGTATGACCTATTTCTGCTCTGCTTTGTGTAGATTTGTACCGGTATTTTGCTCATTCTATGGCTCTCTTCTTGTGCTGTATTGAGCAAAAGTTGTGGATGTATATCTACACTTACAATAAACCCTTCTCTTGGAATGTGAAAGTAAGACTCAATTGCTTTGCCTCTGGATACCATCTTTGCTCAGCATCCAGATGTGCTACTAAATTCCTCTTCTCTAAGCAAGAAGGGTCTATTGCATTTAGATGCAAGCTATTGAGATTTGCAGTGGGTATAATTGGTTGGGATAGTTTCAAATTCATTAAATGAACTCTTCAAAAGATTAGGTATGTGATTTTGGAATTTAGTATTAAGATTAATTCGATTCATGTTGTCAGTGCCTCTAGATATTCTCCTCACTATGTAAAGGGTTACTTCTCTTTGTTTCTGTTTCGATGTGTATTATTAGAGCAAACCATATACCCCTTATATACTAAGATTAGGTATGTCATGTCTAGTAAGGATCTGGTTTTAAACTTAATTTGATTCGTATTTTCAGTGCTACCAAATGTTTACCAAATTCCTCATCTACATGTATACATTTAAAATTCTTTTTTGCATATCATTAAAGCAAACCACACTACTTATATACAAAGCACACTAATTAGGCAAGTCACTTGCAGTGGCGTGGTAGCTATTTATTGGCTGGGGGGGCACTTGCATATTTGGCGCCCCCCCCCCCCCCCCCCCCCCCCCCCCCTCCGGTGCAACCGCACAAGCAGCGCGCGTATGCTCGTATGAATAAATAATAATCAGTACTACATGCGTGCGCATGCGCTAACTGAACAATGAACATAGCTTAGGTAGATTGGGTTATTACGTGATGTTAATGAAGTGCTCTAGACAGTTCGGATAAACTTTGTGCAAGTTGTTGTACAATGGCCTCATTAGAAAGAGACATAAGAAGTTTCTTCTCTACTGCCATCAACATGAGCCTATCTAGCCTTTCTTGCACCATTGTAGATCGGAGACGTGTTTTAACTCTCTTTAGTGCCGAAAAGCTGCGTTCAGCAGTACAAGAAGAAACTGGTATTGCCACTGCTATCGAATATAGCTTGCACAATTCAGAAAAAGCATTCAGAAGGTGGTATTGAGGGTTGCAGAGAATTGGTAATGCCATGGATAGTGTATACATTCCGTCTATTTCTCCACAAATGTCATCTATGGCACCTTGCTCAGTTGCTTCTTTGTCCTTGCAGTCATCATCGTCACTACTAGAAGCACTTTGTTCACCATGTTCTGATTCCTCGTAAAAACTCTCCAACTTATTAAAGACTTGGGCAAAGCTTAATAACTCCTCCGCACACCTAAATGCATCCAAGTCATACTTGTCACAAAAAGGTTTCAGATGGCATTCAAGATCTTGTATTGTTTTGAAAGAAGCTTGAAGCTTCAAAAAGTTCAGAGGAGAGAGTATAGACAAGGTATCAAAGAGCAATTTATTCATTTCGAATCTGTTCCTAAGGGATCCCAGAATTGTGTCAATAACAACATAGAATGTGTTCCGTTCCCATGCTTCTAGTGGTGTTTCAGTGTCCTGCACTGCATTGCTTGAGTGTGCAGCGGTAGTTGTTCGACAATAACGAACGCGTGTTGGTTTCCATGCTACATTATCAAAATCACCAACAGCGTGTTCCATGATGCGAATGATTTCGCCAATATTCTCCCTCATTTGTTCCAAAGATGTTACAACAGCATTCACCATAGTCATGGCATTGGAAAAGTCAGTATGGGTTGATTGTAGATAGCGACTAAGGGGTCCAGTACGACCAAAACCTTCATGAAACAAGTACAAAGTGGCAAGGAATTGTTTTGTATTTGTAGATAGTAGCAAACCTGCAGCCTCAGACCTCTGCTTGCCATCAAAGGTGGTATCATCCTGGATCCTTTCTAAGGACAGTACAATGCTTTTATGCCGTTCTATGAATGACTTTATACACATCTCTCTGCTGCTCCATCTTGTGGTGTTAAGCCGCTTTAGTGAACGGATCTCCAAACCTTCAGATCTTTGCATGTCTTCAAACACGGCATGTGCTTTTAGTGATTTGCGAAACAGCACATAGAGCACTTCAAGATTCCCAAACAGTGTAACTGTGTCTATGGCAACAGCTGCTGTATCTGACAACACTAGATTCAGTGTATGGGCATAACAGTGTACATAGATAACATTGGAATTTATCCTTCTGTGAACCAAGGCTTGCAAACCGTTGTAACACCCACTCATGTTAGATGCTCCATCATATGCCTGTGCAACCAATTTATTGAAAGATACATCCTTAGATTGTAGGGTAGAGAAAAGAAAATCAAAGATATTCTCAGCCGTTGTACTGTTAGCTTTCTGGATAGCTAGAAGGTGCTCTGAAACATTTCCGTTAATGTGAACTATTCTAACACAAATGCTGACCTGTTCACAACTGGTAACATCTGGTGTTGTGTCTACTATAATAGCCCAGGCTCTGCATTCCTCAATTGCTATGACAATTGTTTTGGTAATTTGCTGACTTATAATAGACACTAGCTTATTTTGAGTGTCATTGCTCATAAAATTGAGGTGCGATCCCCTCCCTCTACGACCTTTTCCTGCTAACCTGCATTGCCTTGCTTGCACATTACTTAGGTGCTGCTGCATTGTGGGATCATACATGGAGAGAAACTTCAGTGCTTCCAGAAAGTTTCCACCATTCACTACATTGCTGGTTAACGTTTCTCTATGTCCTCGTAATGAAAGACCCTGACCACCTAAGAATACAATAGTATCAACAATGCGTTTTACAATGGATCTGTTTCTGGCCACTTCTGTTTTTCGTTTAATAGCATCTGCTTCGAGATTTTTAGATAATGAACTTTGAACCGTTTGACCTTGTAAAAATAAAGCTTGTGCAACAACAGCACTACGGTGACATGAGGAAGCTTCATGCTTTGCAACACCTTCAAATTGTTTTTTCCATCTGGAAAAACCTTCATTTGTGAAAGCATTACCCTGTTTGAGCCTTTGATGTTCCCCCCTCAATGCTTCATCAGTGAAAAGCAAGCATGGAATGCAAAACAATGCATTTTTAATGCGAGAGTACGAAATTCAGTTTCTTTTCGTACCATCGGAGTGGCTGAATCTATTCTCTGAGCAACGCCTTTTTCTGTCACCACATTGCTTGGTCTTAATCTCTGCTTTTGATGGATGGCATGGACCTATTCTTATTATTTGATACTTTTCATCAGTGTTAAGCTTTAAACCAAGTGCAGTTACTGGATCAAACATTCCAGTTGATTCATCAATCTGAATTCTTGTTCCTACTGCAGCACATGACCCTGCCATCAATGGTACTACTTCTGATGGTGTAATTTGCTCTATGCCATTGGAAACCCCTCCCTGTGATGTCTCCTGCAGCATGGCTGAATGGCTATTTCTGCAAGCATCTTCATCATTTGACCATGAAGTCACACTTTGATTAGGAATTAGTATATCAATTGCATGCAGCAGCTGCGCCTTCTCTTCATTTGGCTCTGATAAAATGCCACTTACTTGCATTTGTTCTTTTCTCAAATTTTCACCACATGTAACATCTGTTGGCATCTCCATCTGACTATTTTCACCCTCTGTTTGTACTTCGCCAGTGGTGCTGCTATTCTCCATTCGACCGTCTAAAATGCTATTCTCCGAAGGTGGCTGAATTTCACCACATGTAACATTTGTTGGCATCTCCATCTGACTATTTTCACCCTCTGTTTGTACATCGCCAGTGGTGCTGCTATTCTCCATCCGCCATTCAAAACTGCTATTCCCTGAAGTTGGCTGAATTAACGGCTCACTTATTGTGTCCTCATGATGGCTGCCTGTGACGGCTGTGTCAATTGCGATCGGTAGGCCTACATTGCGACCATCTTGCATAACAGACAAAAGGCCCTGTTTCTCATGATCAGTACTTTTCTTCAGAAACATATGCCGGCATAAAATTGCTAAGTTTAGCTTCTTCATCGACCCTTTGCTTCTTCACTTTACGATACGATGCTCCAGATTTCTTTCTTTTCCCTTTGTCTTCCATCCAACAATTCTTACAATGTATACCGAGGAATCCGATCAGTGCGCACGTTACACCAGTAGGGGTAGAGCGTCTAATTACACATGATACGGTCAAATTTATTAATTTTTCCATAGTATTTTATTGCATTGGGGTGCGTACGCGCGTCTCACGGCCTTTGTACCAATGTAACAAGAGATTGCCGATTCAATTACTGGTATGATTTACGTATCGGAAGGAAAATAAATTGCTACAAACTTTCAGTTTTTGGCGCCCCTTGTGCTCGGTGGCGCCCCTATTTTTAAGCCCCGCAGGGGGGGGGGGGGGGGGGGGGGGGGGGGGGCAATTGCCCCCCCGCCCCCCCCCTGGCCACCACGCCACTGGTCACTTGCACATGATACACTGCTGTGCCCACTGCCAGTCAACAATAAGGTTATCTTACATTTATAATTATTTCAATACACTTTAGTCTTACCAGTGCTGTCACTCTGAGCATATGATGTTGTCAATTTTCTAACGGCTTCGGCAGCTTCAATGTTCTTGAGTTCATCAAATATGTTAACCAGTTCTCTGTATGTGGCCTTGGGTCCCTTCATTTCTAGCCACTTCTCAAATACTTCATCTCTTTTATCTTGTTCACTGAGCTCTTCATTACCAATGATGTCTTTGGTTAGCTGGGGACCTATCAGCCGTCTAGCCACTGCCTTCAAATTGACGCTTTCAAATGATGCTATTTTATAGATGTGGTCTTGACTGCACTGCACGTCCAAAGTGTCTAACGGTAAGTACGTTCAGTTATCTTGCATTATCAAACTATTCGCCATAGATAGTATACATGTAGTGACTGGATTGGAAACGTGTTACGTGATCGCTGAACGTGGTGTGGTCATGACTGCACTGAATGTGATTGTCTATCAGTGAGTGTGGTAACTTGGATTAATATGGTACTAGTATATCTAGTGTATAGTGTTCGGATTGGAAACGTCAAACGTGTCACGTATATCTCATGTTTCCTGTCTGTAAAATTACTATCACACCTTAATTGCTCCTTTCGCTTTGGCCTACCATGGGGTGGACGACCAACAGGAGACTATTACGCTGCCGCTTATACTCTTTCTCCTATATGCCTTTTAAATGACATAGAATTTTGTATTTACTGAGCCCTTCTCTACCAATGATGACTTGGGTTAGCTGGGGATCTATCAGCCGTTTAGCTACTGCCAACAAATTGAAGGTTTCTAATGATGCTACTTCATGCAAGTGGTCACGGCTGCACTGGATATCTAGATGGTCTAACAGTGAGTATGTTGACTTGAATTATAAAAAATTATAGGTATTGGATTGAAAACGTTTCACGTAATTTAAGCCATATATATATCTCGTGTTTCCTAGCTGTAATATCACTATCACACCTTTGCCCCTTTGGCTTTGGCCTACAATGCAGTGCGCACGACCAACAGGAGACTCTTTTACGCTGCTGCTTGCCCTTTCTCCTATATGCCTTTTAGACAACCCGCATTAAACTGTTCATGTAACTGAAGCAAGTAGATGGAGAACAAATCACGTGCCATCGTATGCGTATATAGTATTATTCTGGTGATTTGTGAGAAATCACTTATCTATTCTTTTTAAAAAAGCTTGTTTTTGGGGCAGGGGAAGTCATTTAGGCCACACCAAACTGATCATTAGTTTCTGCATGGTCCCAGCCCGCACCCTTTTTTCCCCGAAAACCTGTTTAATATGGCTATAATCATATTTCAGTATACATATTTGACAATATAGCTTCTTACATGACCCAAGTGAACTGTAGTTTTATTCTTTGCAAACCTGAAGGTGATCTTTCATAGTAAATGCTAAGGGTAGCTAGCACAAGGATTGGAGCGTATTGACAGCGCGTTGGAGATATGCCGCAAACACCTAATATCACCAAGCCCTGTATGCACAAATGACAAATCCTAACATTGCGAAAGAATAATGGGCCGGTAGTGGAATTGTTTTGTCTCTTTCCCTTCAACCACTCTTTCAGGGAAGACAATTTGCAATGCCCATCATTTTTCCTGTTGGTGCTCGACCGTTTGTACTGAAATGTATCAGCGTTAAATAATAAAAATTGGCAATTATTGTCTGTCTCAATGACTAAGAGAGTTTGGAAAAGCTACATTTTATGAAAATATAAATGCAGAAGATGCCAAAAACTATACATGTTCAAACTAAGTAACCACTCTTAATTCAAGAAAATATTGTGGCTTGTGACATAGAAAGTTAATTGGACTGATACATACAAATAAACTCTGCCCACCCCCCTAAAACGGGTAGTACCGCAAAATGACTACTTTGTGTTCTGAAAGCTACAAATCAGCAGTATCTTATTGAAACTGGAACGAAAAGAATGTGTGAGTAACAAAATGACCTTTGAACATGGATTTCAATTTTGAAGCTTTAGAGATAAAGGAATCAGGAGTTATGTGTGTTTGTAGTTATTTAAGCTCAAATTCGTAAAATTCAATATCTGTCAGAAGGAAATTTATATCTCTGATATCTAGAACTTCTTGGACCATTTGAAAAGTGCTATTTAGTGGCAAATGATGGGTTAATATGACTTTAAATTGGCATGAGATCACCTCATTCCACTGACAAGGTACAAAGCTCTAAAGTAGTAGTATTCATGAGACAGACAATACTGGCAACTTGTGTAAAGCTTAAATTACATCAGAGATAAAATCTAATCAAAACTTTTGTCCAAGTTGAACTACAGTAGCGGCTCGCACATTGCGACAATTTGCATATCCCACATTGAGAAAATATGCCCCATTCCTAGTGATGTTAGGCAAGGTGTTTGTGTTCCTAGCGATCCCTATGACCCACCGCTAATGAGTTCACGTGGTGATGGAATCTCATTCATGAAAATGCACCTTACCTTCACGTACACTACGTACCCTTTGGCTCGAAAGAAAATAAAATTACCTGGGCGCCCTTATACATAAGACTGGCTCTAGATAAGCAGCTAATGACAGACTGGCAGGCTGCCACACCTTGGCTGTTAGTGTGAGACAACACAAGTGGCATGATTCAGATACAACAACCAGCACATAAACCCACCTACATATGCATGCATATGGTATGCACATCTTGTGAATGCGATATGGCCTGCGTACAATATGAATGAAGGAATTACAGCGCAATACAAACTGTGCCAACAGCACCTCATCAAGCATCATGTTCTACAAGCTTCTCAGATGCCTATCCCCACCTGATGATGCAAGTGCACCTGGACGAACAAAACAACCTTGGTTGAGCAGCTGACCCCTCAGGTTGAGTAGCACAATAACTCATTTTTGTTTTCACAATGAGCACACCATTTTCTGCTGTGCAAGGATGAAAGGTACGACACAAGAAAAAAGGTACAGTGTGTGGAGTGATGGTCTTCTTTATGCTCACACCACCATTCATTTGCAATACATCGAGATTTGGTATGACAAATGTATATGGTGCCATACAAAATCATAGCTGCAGCATTACATGTCAAAAATGGGACACCTGAAAATGCTTTCTATTTAGGACAGCTTTGCCAACCATTCATACAGAACACAGATCAATTGCATTCACTTACCTCATAGTTTCACACGTATGCTTACAAAGTGAGGCTACTGTACGCAGTGTGGTGTAGATACTGCCTGTGTACTTTCTGCCGCTATAAAGGTGCTCAATCATTAGAATGTGTGTCCACGATTCTAATGAATGAGTACCTTTAATTGGAATTTATAGCAGCAGAAAGTACACAGGCAGCCAGTATCTACATCACAGTAGCCTCACTTTGTAAGTATACGTGTGAAACTATGAGGTAAGTGAATGATTGTTTTCACACTGTAGTGCACATGGTCGCCATAGGCCTATCGTCAATATGACCTCGAGGTCATATTGATGATAGGCCTATGGTGTAGCTCAGAGCTACGTAGGCTTACAGTGCACGACTGTGGTTATGCCGATTACATTTAGTTCTGGTGAAGATTTAAACACTAATGCACAGCAATGTGTTCGTGGCTTTGCCTACACGCGGTTAGATGAAACACTATGAAGCCTAGGGGGTAAGGGCCTCGTTACAAGCAGTATGGGGGTAAGTATGAAACAGCCCTCGTGACTTATGATCGTACATTTGAATGTCATGTATGCGTACAATATGGCTAATACATGTACTGTACTGCTTTAGATTAGTTGATGTACACGTAGACCTATGCACAAGTGCGTATGGTTCGTACACACACAAAGAAGCAGCACTACATGTAGCTTAGATCCCCATGGCAGCCAGCCTAACCTGATCGTACTCCACAGACATTTGTCCGCAATATCCATCTGCCTCAATGAGCCAGAGACCTGAACGCAATTGATCTGTGCTCTGTATGAATGATTGGCAAAACTGTCCTAAATAGAAAGCATTTTCAGGTGTCCCATTTTTGACATGTAATGCTGCAGCTACAATTTTGTATGGTACCATGTACATTTGTCATACCAAATCTCGACGTATTGCAAATGAATGATGGGGTGAGCATAAAAAAGACCATCACTCCACACACTGTACCTTTTTTCTTGTGTCGTGCTTTTCATCCTAGCACACCAGAAAATGGTGTGCTCATTGTGAAAACAAAGATGAGTTATTGTGCTACTCAACCTGAGGGGTCAGCTGCTCAACCAAGGTTGTTTTGTTCGTCCAGGTGCACTTGCATTATCAATTGATATGCAAATTGTCGCAATGAGCAAGCCGCTATTGTACAGTAGAGGCTCGCACATTGGGACAATTTGCAATCCCACATTGGGAAAATATGCCCAATTCATAGTGATGTTAGGCTAGGTGTTTGTGTTCCTAGCGATCCCCACGATCCACCGCTAATGAGTTCACGTGGTAATGAATTAGAAGGTGGTTTATGTCAACGTCCACGGAGGGGCGGATTATCAAATGGTGCTGTCCTCAATAGGTTTACGAAGTCGATCCGATCTAGTTAATGCTAGCGAACGAATCAATTAATTGGCCTCGTTTTCCAATCCAGTCACTGTCTGTCACTATACTACACCTATGGTCCTTACCTTCACCATGCTGTCCTTTAGGCCCGGGGTTGACTTCTACATCACCGGACAATATCAGTAACTGCCTTATCGACATTACTGACGTCACCACCAACGTCAGTAGGACCTTTAGCTTTCCAGCCGCTCTGTATATCTGCTGCGAGGAAAAATCACACATAAATTATAATAAGTAAATTTTAACGGAGCTAAATACACACCTCACTTGACATCGATCCTACATTAGTGCAGATGTGGACGTCCAAACTGAAGGACCACTTCTCCAAGCACAAGGACATTCTAGCCATGAAGCATTTGAGGTTGTCCTGGTAACAACCTCTATCGGATACTTTGCACACATCCTTTCCTCTCCACCTTCGCGTCACGTTGAGTGGACTATGCTTCTCGTCCCCACAGCAAACGTTTCTTCGACTAATAAACGTCCCGATCCTTGCCCTGTATGTAGCGAGATCGACTCCCATCTTGTTTACTCCCTCGCAAAAATACAGCGACCACGCCTACCCGGTGGTATGTATGAATTTGCGAAAGTACTAAAGATCCGCGCAGCCCGTCCTTACCGTAACCCTACACGATTTTGTACACTGCAGGTCTCTAACTCTTTTATACCCTCCCTCCACCTCCAGGGTTTCCAAAAGTCAGGCCTGTGCCCGGTGGCCAGGTCGGAAAGTATACGTACTGCACTGACTGATTATTTATGATTGATTTAAATGGACCTTTTGCCTTCTGACGTCACAAATTAATTGGTCGTGTTTGTCACAACATAAGTCCTTATAGGAACTTCACGAAGAAACACAGCAAGTACGAAAGTAATGCCTGACTATAATCCAAAATGAAGTGCCTACGTGTGCAAATGTTACAGCGCTTACAAGTTACCGGAAGTTGGCCTCCCTAAAATCGAAAAGTGAGACTGTGCGGGCGTGACTCATTAGCAACTTCCGCAATGTTTCGAAGCATACAAATCCCTTAAAGAGCTCCATCGTGAAATAAAACGTGTGGTAATTTATACTTCAGTTCTCAATAAAGATTTAAAAGGAAAAGCATGTCGGTAGGAGCTATGATGGTGAACTTATGCGGCCATTTTAAAAGTTGCCCCCCCCCCCCCCCCCCCCCCCCCCCCCCCAAATTCATGCATGACGTCACAGGCAAAAGGTCCATTAGATCGCTATACATAATATCATGTATATGTACCGGGGTTTTGAATTTTGCCGAATCCACTTCAAATACTCCCAGCTGTGCTTACTCCTACCCCGCCATCTTTGGATTTATAATGCAGACGAATTCGTAATTAATGACTATAATCATGTAGGCCTATGCATGACGAATATAGTCATTAATATTAATTACGTATTATATACAATATCATGCTATAGGCTACATAGGTCTGTACTGCATGCATGGCTATATAAGCATGCCGGTGTGGGAGGGCGGATTGTCCCCCCATGCAGAATGTCATTCTGCACTAGTGCACAATGTCCCCCCGGACATTCTGCACTGGGGCGCAATGTCCTACCTATAGGATAGCAAAGGCAGTTATAAACGTTGGTTTTTAACAAAGACCCGTCCTTATATAGCGTAAAACCATCCTGCCCGGATTGTGCGTCCAGGATGGGAATACAATCATGTGGTTCTACCCTAGTTCTGTCGAATGTTGAAGCAATAATTCAATTCATACGTCAACATTCGACAAAACCCCTCCAAGTAAGGTTTTTACAATATTCCCACCCTGGACGCAGGATGCAAGGTTTTTACGGTATTTAGGATGGGTTTTAGTCTGGGTACCCGACTGATCGGTTGTACTATAACGCAAAAGATGAACTGACGATGGGAATAGCCTTTCCTGAGATATGTCAGGCGGAGCACGCAGTGTGGAGCTGTGTTTATGTGACATTACTTTTCAGGCTATGATCCTATTGATCTCAGTATATTTCAATCTTGATCTCATACTGATGAGATTTCAGCCATGAAGTATATCAATCACCACTCCTTAAGGAATTTTCAGTAATAATGTATATATGTGTGTGAATGCTTTGACGACACGGAAAGGATAAGAGCTGTGAATTCGTTAAGGAATTAATATTAAAATTCTAAATGTTCGTGTATGTGTGTCAGTATTGGTTACAATGAGCATTTCAAGCGGCGGAACGACATGCAGCTACTGAGTAATGGCGTCAACGCGATCCCGTGTACTGCCGTAAACATTTCCTAGCCTTGTCATAGATGAAATAAAATGTTATGAGGGGGGACATTTTACCCTGGAGGGGGATAGTTTGCCCTAGTGTAGATTGTCCGGGGGTACATTGTACACTAGTGCAGAATATCCGGGGGGACATTGTACACTAGTGCAAAACGTCCGGGGGACAAATTTTAGGGGGGACATTGTGCACTACGACACCGGTGTCACGAAACAGATTATCCCCCGTAAAAATTTATCCTCCGGGTAATGTATTCCGGAATTTTTTATCCGTCCTGATAAATTATTCCGGAATAGTTTATCCGCCGTCGGAATAAACTATCCCCACACAGATCAAGGAAAATAACACACTTCAATATCATATTGCAATTGTTGCGTGTGTGTGTTTTGTGTTTGTGTGTGTGTTTGTGTATGTGCGCATACACATGCAGGCTGTGCGTGCGTCGTATGCTTGTGTTCGTACAAGCATAGATTATTTATGGTACCAGCATTGCAATACTTTTAAAAATCATTTGTTAATTTGCATGTGAGTGCGCATGCACGTGGACATGCATGTGTAGTGCGTATACCGGCGTGAGTATCATTGCACCGAGAAAAGACCAGATGATAACAAGCACAACAAATGCATGCAGTTGTATGTTGATTGCATTGCATTTATTCATTACACAAATACAAATTACAGTCATTACGTCATTAGGTTTTTCACATAGTACTGGACCGCTTCTTTGCGTTTCATTTGTTGCTTGTTGGAAATCAAACAGATCATCAACTATTTAAGGTGATAGATAAGACGTTATAATTCCGCAATAGTGATTTCCTTAAATTGCTCACCTCTGGGTACAAAACATCTAAGGTAAGACTCTTTGCTCTGTTCCCTTTGTACCCCTCATCTATGGCAACTCCATATAGAAAATGCTCTATACCTTCCACCTATGAATATCGATAAGCTTATCAAGTCTATGCATGCATGGTACTTTTTTGTAACCTACTACATCACAGTTGATTATGGGCCATTTGCGAAAAAAACACTTCAACTCCTTGGGGTTAAGTTTTTCAAAAACCCCATCATGTCTTCCATCAATGTAAACATAAACGATTGAATCAATAGATCTGCGACAAATTGACCTTAGATGCTCCTATACATGGGAGAAGTTATGGTTAGAAGTGCATGGTTTTAAAAACATTACACCCATACCACATGCTTGTGGCATGAGTCAATTACAAAGGTAAATGATATATGCTGATCTCTGAAAATGTACATGCATGCCAGCATGGTTCAGTACATCACATCAACTTTGGTACCTGTCTACAAATGATGGAATGGGTTTCTTCCACAGCCTTAATTTCTTCGCACGTTTTTCATAATTACATCTCTCCGGTAGCAGATCAATTGGGCTGACTTCAGGAAGTGGTGAATTAAACTGGGGCATTAAGTCCTTATATGTATATGATGCTATAAAGGTGTGTTATGAAGATGTAAGGACATACTACAAACTGAAATCTGTACTAGAGCACCAACCCTCTACTCCTTAATGATTAGGTATGAAAACAGCATTCTTGCTAAACTGAGCAAGTAGTGATGATATTTTTTTATAAAAATCATAGTTACAGTCATAGTAGCTTTCACCTCAGGCAAAATGTCTGTGACATTTTGGTACAAAACTGACTGTTCTGATTTGGCATTGATGTGAACTGATGAACTTGAACGGTGTGTGGTGTTTTAAATGGCAATTTATTTTTTGCATATATGTAACTACCATTCTAACAGCTGTACTGCTAGCCAGGAGTGAAGCTGAATGCTGTCTGTAAAATGAATCACCACAGCAGCGGTAGTAACTGCAATACAATAATCAGTTACTTACCACAAAGTTTAAAGCCAACTTGCTTACAATACATTCTGCAAATTAGACAATGAATGTGCTTACAGGCAGTTACATTATACTTACATAATAGTGTTCACCTTGCAGACATACACACCACAATCATACACGTTGTTCTGTATAAGGGTGGGAATCTTTCCAATGGGCAGTGATTAAGAAATGAAATATCCTAAATGTGTCTTACCTTATGAAAAAACCATTCATCCTCCTTGTAAATGTAGTTATCTTTTGTTTCGTCACACTGCTGTCGTTCAGCAGCAGGAAGTTACTTCTGCATTTCAAACCGAAGGGGGAAAAAAATGCATAAATCAACAAATGCCTTACCTAATCACACTAACAGCATTGCCCTGAATGGTCTCAAATACAGAATCATAAAATGTCACCTTTCCTTTTTGGGCTCTGCTTTCTCCTGAGCTGGAGAAGGGAAGTGGCATGGACCATTCGCATTCCCAAACCCGTCCAGCTGATATCCTGGTTCCATCGTGGTCCATTGGAAAATCTGCTGCCTGTGATGTCACAGTTGTGAATCCGCTCAACCCAAGCTTGATTCTGGGAGCGAGCACAACTGTGGGTTACTCGGCAGCAGAGAAAGAAGTGGTCAAAATGACTAAGAATGGCCCGAAGTGTGCAGAACTTGGGTGGGAGTGCATTCCCCTGGCTGTAGAGACATATGGTGGTTGGGGGAGAAAAGGCCCAGGAAATGTTCAACCGGATCAGCAGGAGGTTGGCAGTGGGCTGAGGCAGGACATGTATGGGAGACTAAGCCTGACCTTGGTGAGGGAGAATGCTAAGGCTATCCTGGCAAGATCCAGCTGGCCTGTTAGCTGAACCCTTATGTGTTATAATGTGTTTAGTATGAAGTTGTATTATAATTACAGTGATATGTATATCTTTTTGAATATGAAGTTCATTTAAAATTTTGTACTTCAATCACCTCAAATTTCAGTACAGGGTACATGATAAGAAAACATGAAAAAACCTAACTAATCTTACAGCAAGGAACCAATGGCCTGGAATATTGCATAGCATTAGGATAAAGCTGTATTCAAAGATTCTTTTGTTCTGAGTTGATTAAAGCTATGCCTTTAAGCTTTATTGTACACCAAAACTACCTCAAAAATTGACGAAATCCGGTGCAAGGAATAGCCATTCTTCTCAGATAGCATGGTGAACACAAAGGAGTTAAGGCATTTTATTGTAGTGTTAGACAACTACATATTAGGCAAAAAGATTACATTAAGCATATACCTTAGAACTGACTTACTAACCTTTGCATTGTCATTTTCAAGCATGTAGAAAAATAAGTTTATGACCTATATGTAGAGGGATTGAAAGCTTATTTATTAGAACTGCATGGGTTCAAGAGCACAAACATATATACATTATCTCCTATGCAATCTCCCTTCAATAGTTGAATATATTCGGACACTCTGACTGTAACAGCTCCTGACCTTGCTGTTATCATTGGCTCTGAGAATAATAATACCATCAGGTGCAGTTCATGTGTGCAATACGATCTCATGCATGGGGTATTGTTTATTTTACTTGTCTTACCATCACATTCCAAACTTAAGGGAAGAGATATGATTGCTTTTGTGCTGCTTCTGCATTTGAATCTAAATAAATATGGAAAAACAAATCAAATATTGAAATAAATCTTACATGCATGTCTCACCTTTATTTACATCACAGTAGCTAATCAATTTGCTATTGCCGCTGGCAGTGGTTTCATTACTGAATCGTTTATTTGGCAATCGAAAATGTGAATCTGGTGACATGATGGGAATTAAGCTATGGTAGTGAAACTCCATTTCATAGCCCAGAATTAGTACAGGAGCATCAATCTGTGTTATGTCCTTCAAAATAGGATATAGCCAAATAATCGATTGGTCCTCAACACTGCTGTTTGTGACTATACAGAATGTAACACCAAACATATTGGACAATGCCTGCCGGCAACTCTAAATGGGTACCCCATGTTCCTGGTCTTTCCATCTTTAATAGGTACATTTCCCAAGATTGAGAAGACTCAATAAAGCTGAAGAAGGGAATCCCTTTAGGCTGTAAAGTCATATTTGTCAATTAGAGTTACGTAGCCATGCTAAAACTTACTGCTGAAGGATTGCACTTCATGTAGTTAACTTCTTTTCGTAGACTCAAATGTCGCTTGTGCTATCCAAGCACTCTCATCAGTTGATCACAAACAGCTGCAAACAAGCAGTTACCATCTAAGGGTACATTTATGCACACCTGCAGGCCAAATTTTGTAATATTCTTGATTAGTGCAGCATGACCATTGAATGTATCAGATTTCTGCCTCTGCTCATGCAAAGCTGTTGTTACAGTAGGCATGATGAGTAATGCCTTGGCTGATTTTGTTTCTACCAGCTCTTCATTTTGTTTTGAGCTGTCTTGGTGTAATGGCAGTAGTTACTGCACAAGTTGATGTTCTGCTGCTACAAGTTGCATACTCTATTTCCTGTAGGCATAGAAAAACGAACAGATTAGAACTGGTATACTCGCATAAGAATGCACATACTTTATTGACTTGAGATGTTGTCATGTTTACTTTTTTAAGTTGGTTGCTGTGATACTTCCCCTTAAGACCAGCAAGTAAATACATGTCACCGCCACATATCTGAGATATCACAGAAGGACCATACTGTTTGGAATCCTTTCTGTTGCTTCCATGTGATAGGCTGTACAATACCTGATCTCCTATCTTGAACGACACCATTTCATTACCTTTAGCAATCTGCCCTTTAGCATTACTTTCTGTTCTTTGATGAATTGATTGTCCTCTTACAACCACCACCTCTCCATCTACTGACTGTTGAGTACAATTAGACATGCTACCCTCCAGCTTTGTTGTTGGTGCCACATCACTGGTCTTGGCCCTCCCAGAGCAGTTTTCTCCCTTGTCAGATCCCTCAATTGTAGCAGCAACCTCTTCAATTACTGGCTGTAGAACACCATCACATTCTGACACAGGCTTTGTTAATAGTGTCACATCGCTAGCCTTAGTCCTCTTCCCCTTTGGAATCTTAAATCCCTTAGTAGTGATTTCTTTTTTTGCTGACTCTTGGGCACTGTCACAATCAGGTGTCACATCAGTATTCCTGGTTCTCTTCACTTTCTGCATAGAGCCCTTTTCATCTGAGTGCTGGGCACCATCACACATGCCAACCTCTGTCTTAGCTGATAGTACTATGTCACCAGCGATAGCTCTCTTCACCTTCACTAATTGAAATGAAACGTCCTTTTAAAAGACCAATAAGCTTATACGTGTTTTTCCCACATGCTTTGGCAACAAGAACAGGCCCTAGCCTTTGGGTGGATAGTTTGTCACCCTTTCTTGCATCTCGTCTGGAATTGGCATACCAGACTTCATCTCCGACTACAAACTCTTCTTGCCTGCAATGTTTTCTGTCGTACTGCCTTTTTTGGGTGGCCTGTGCTATGTGAATATTTTCACAAGCATCACCATGTTTTTCACCTAGCAACTTTGAGTTCACCATTAACTTTTCCATAGGGTTATCATCTTTATCAGCTTGAAATTTGTGTGGTGGAAGATCTAATTCAATGGGTAGCCTTGCTTTCACACCATAAACAAGTTCAAATGGAGAATACAATGAAGATGATTGTATGGATGAGCGATAACCAAGCAAAGAAAGGTCTAGATCATCCTCCCAATTTAGCTTTCCACCTTCTGAGTACTTACTTAAGCAAGCACAAATTGTCTGGTTAAATCGCTCTGTGAGGCCGTTGCTTTGTGCAGATGTGTCTAGCAATACCTAAGCTACTGCAAAAATTATCATTGAGCTCATTGCAAAACTCTCGTCCCTGATTTGATATGATTATTTCTGGTACCCCAAACCTTCCTACTAGCTTCTTCAGACACCTAGACACAGTTATTGTCTCCTTATTAGGTATGCAATGCACCTCTGGCCATTTGGTTAGACATTCTGTCAGCACCATTAGATAACAGACAACTGCACCTGACAATGGACCTACTACATTCTTCTTGGGCATTTTGTTCCTCCTTTGACACACTAGGCAAGTACCACAATATTCTGCTACATCCTTAGTCATTCCTTTCCAATAGTACCGCTCGGCTATCTCTCTTGCCTGTAAATGAATAAGAGTATATTCGATTCAAATACAGTTACCATTGGCTATAGCCTTACGTTTTATTAATTCCAAAGTGACCCCCTGCCGGATTGTTATGGACACTTTCAAGTACCCGCATCTTTTCGTCGATTTTTACCACCCTGTATTGTTCATCCTGGGGCTCGTCCCGCACGCACGCACCGGTAGCCTGTGTAGACGCCAATGCTCTAGTTCATTTTTTGCGCCTTTTAAGTTTGAACAAAAGACCGTCATAGGTAGCGAAGCTTTCAAATTTTTGACGATATGCCCTTTTAGCCTCTTTGTCTTTGGACTCTTCCACATCTCGAGGCCAAGATCTTTGCTTATCACTTTTGCTCTCAAGGAACCGGACGATATCATTGTATTCTTCAGTTTCCATCAGTGCACCGTGTGTATGGAACGCCCGAGCCGCCAAAATTCAACAAAAAACGCACAATTAGAAATTTTAATAATCCATTATAAAAAAGTTTTTGTACTAGAAAAAAAAAAATTCTCTGTAAAATATAAAATACGATGCTGTGGTTTGCGGAGGGAAGCGAGGAGTGTATCTTAGTTTACGGACTAATGGGCGAGAAACATGTACGAGACGCTTTGTCGTGCGACTATTAGGACCTTTGACCTTTTTGGAGCATTGGCCGTATCTGGTCTTTGGTGGACTGCCTGCAATAACCGATGCGCGACTTTACATCGTTTATCTTTTATACGCCGGTCTTGTTTTCAGCGTCATTTCGGGTTCGTAGCAGCACAGTGCGTAACGATTTTCAAAAGCACTACCCTTCTTCAGCAGAGGCGGATCCAGGCGGGGGGGGGGGGGGGGGGGGGGGGGGGGTTTGGGGGTTGCAACCCCCCCTTTTCATATATGGTAACGCCCCCTCTTCTACTAAACAGCCCCCCCCCCCCCCCCCCCCCCCTTCCCCGCATTTTGTATCGGGCCTGAAGCGCCGGACAGCATCCCCCCCCCCCCCCCCCCCCCCCCTCCGCTTTTCGTATCGGGCCTTAAATGGACAGCACCCCCCCCCCCCCCCCCCCCCCCCCCCCCGCTTTTCGTATCGGGCCTGAAGCGGACAGCACCCCCCCCCCCCCCCGCATTTCGTATCGCGGGTCTCAACCCCCCCTTTTGGAAAACCCTGTATCCGCCCCTGTTCAGGGTCTTGGTCCCTTGAGGCAATCTCATTACCAGGATACTAACTTTCAGAAACTTTGGTCGCTTAGCTATGTACACTCCCGTGCACTGACCTAACTAGAGCCTGAGGAGTACAATCATTAATCCACATCAACACCATCAAAGTAATGGCGCTACTGTGGAGGCCTGCAAGGCTGCAAAGATTAATGGCTGATTAGTTTAGGCCCTCAACGCAATTAAGGTCGTGACCCCCCCCGTAACGTAATTAAAATTAGCTTGAAAATGCATGTTACGCTTCGTTATTTTTCTTTCAGATTACTATAATGAAAGCACCTAAACCTTATATGTAAAGAAAGAACACGAACTGAGGATTCTCAATATCCACTCCAAGATTTTACTGGACGTTGCGATAAAGCTATTCCGAAGTTTGAGCTCAGCCATGTTTGGCAAGGGAAAATCGCTCGAGGCGGAACTTGGTGGATGTGCAACTTGGCATTGTGCTATGTCATTGTGTAGCTGAACTTGTAAACTACCCTAGAATGCTCCCCGCTTATTAATTTATTACTTATACATGAAGTTAAAGTGCTTATATAAACGAAATTATGCACATAAGCAAAGTTTATAAGGTATTAAACTTCCGTTAACTAACTTTCAAGACAAGCGGTGAGTGGATCCAATTAGTAAAATCTATGTACGACACATATACACACCTTTCAGCCCGATAAACTAGGTTTTTGTGTTTCGCCTTTTACATAGCTAGTTCCTATATCATTTTAAAGCGGCCGAATAGTCTTTGTATGCGGCTGCTTAATCACGCGAGTTGAGCGGGGAACATCTGCAACAAATATTCTGTACTGGTCCATATCAAGCATGCCGCTCGTTCCAAGCAACCGTCATTATAGTTCCGCCTTCAGGAGTCGCTAGCATAAAAGCCCTGTTACTATACGTCATAACAAGGACCTTGGCAATTAAGTGCACATGATAAGGCATCCTATGAATGTGTTACACGATAGTACAATAGTACAATAACAACAAGCAGCAGACGGGAGTATTCTCTCTTCACCGTCACTGAATATCATCGCTTCAACATTTAAGGTAAACTGGTGGAAAGAGAAAAATAATGTTCATTGGTGCATATGCATGTCAAAATAGGCACTCCAAATAGGTTTTGTCATTTAGCACAACCTGAGAATTCACAGTAAAAAAAAAAGGGTCAGAATCAATTCTTGAATTCCAATTAATTTGACCCTTACTTTTTTACATACCTGGTACAAAATGCTCATCAATCACACACACACACACACAATTCAACCACTTAATACAAAGAACAAAAGCAAGCAATGTGTCAATGCAAATATATCTAGTTATGCTTGAGATAACAATTAGAATTAAAACCGTCATGATCTAAGAGACTAGAATCCAGAGAAGTAGGGAGGGGCTACTAAGGACCACTGGGGAGGGGCTACTAAGAACCATTGGGGAGGGGCTACTAAGGACCAGTGGTGGAGAGGGGCTACTAAGGACCAGTGGGGAGGGGCTACTAAGGACCAGTGGGGAGGGGCTACTAAGAACCATTGGGGAGGGCTACTAAGGACCACTGGGGAGGGGCTACTAAAAACTATTGGGGAGGGGCTACTAAGGACCAGTAGGGAGGGGCTACTAAGGACCAGTGGGGAGGGGCTACTAAGGACCAGTGGGGTGGGGCTACTAAGGACCAGTGGGGTGGGGCTACTAAGGACCAGTGGGGAGGGGCTACTAAGGACCAGTGGGGAGGGGCTACTAAGGACCAATGGGGATTCTAAATCATAATGGTTTCAGTATCCAATGTGACAAATCAGATTGCAAGGTGTAATAGCGATGAGGGTCGCCCTTATGTGTGAGTGGGGATGTATTATGAGAATAAGGGTGTGAGTGTTGTGTGTGAGTGGGGATGTATTATGAGAATAGGGGCTTGAGTGTTGTGTGTAAATGGGGATGTAATATGAGAATAGGGGTGTGAGTTTTGTGTGTGTGTTGTGTGTGAGTATGGGTATTGTGTGCGAGTGTGGGTGTTGTGTGCAAGTGTGGGTGTTGTGTGCAAGTGTGGGTGTTGTGTGCAAGTGTGGGTGTTGTGTGCAAGTGTGGGTGTTGTGTGCAAGTGTGGGTGTTGTGTGCAAGTGTGGGTGTTGTGTGCAAGTGTGGGTGTTGTGTGCGTGTGGTGTTGTGTGCAAGTGTGGGTGTTGTGTGCGAGTGTGGGTGTTGTGTGCGAGTGTGGGTGTTGTGTGCGAGTGTGGGTGTTGTGTGCGAGTGTGGGTGTTGTGTGCGAGTGTGGGTGTTGTGTGCGAGTGTGGGTGTTGTGTGCGAGTGTGGGTGTTGTGAGCGAGTGTGGGTGTTGTGTGCAAGTGTGGGTGTTGTGTGCAAGTGTGGGTGTTGTGCGAGTGGAGTGTTGTGTGCGAGTGGGGGTGCAAAACACTCACTTCAGAACTTGGTTCAGTGTGTGGCAGCCATTCCTTCCACTCCTTCCACACTTGCACTTGCAGAGCCTGGTGATGAGGCATCATGTATGGAGCATAAAAATGTCATGATAGTTATTAATAAAATGGATTCTATCACATGTACTGTTGAAACAAAGCTGTGCAAGGTCATTGTGTTATACAATCTGGTTATCACTTCCACACACAAGCACAGCCACAGTACTCCCACCTAATTGCTCCTAGTTTCATAATTCTTGCACTGGTACTTCCAAAACACACACCATGTATCACAGGTAACAAGGAAGAACATGCCCATTGCATGTAGGCAAAATGAAAGGCACAACAAAGTGTAGATACAATAGGATATTACATGACAGTAAGGGTCTCCCAGTATAGACTTTATGTGAAATGGTGGGCTACATATAGAGCACGCATAAATCTACCACTTTGCTATTTTATATAGAAGACACACACGTTACACACCCGGCGCCCTCGTAACAATGGAAGGAAAGATTATTGTAAAAAGTAAGCGGAGCTTGCAACCACGGGCGAAAATGGCTTTCTTAGTTTCTAACGGAATATGCCTAGTTGCTGGGTAAACCATCAAAGAAACAGGTATGTGTATTGCAGTTGTGTTGTTAAAGTGCCACTTCGATCACCCGCTTAAACACACGCAAGTAATCACCTTATTTTGTCGAAGTAAGTGATTTCATTCCCATGTTCGGGTAGTAGTCGTTCCAAAGTTTCTGTAGTCTGTACAGTAGATCCTGAATAAGGCTGTCTGGTATGGCTATCCCCGGTAGTATGCAGATCGCTTCGTAGAGATGAACATACGTTCGGAGTCCGTGGAACCAGCTGCGCATGCAGAGCAGAGTTAGTTGTTATTTTCCTTTATGAAGCTTACTCAATCGGTATAAAGGTTCACCTGGCCTCGAGCGCAGACTTTAACTAGATCTGGATATAGACTCGATCTAGAAATGGCGGTACGGTACGGTATAATTTTGTCACAGGATTCTAGCGCGCGCTTCGCTAATATTATGTTTCCAAGGCGCTACGCGGCGTGCGCGTAAAATGAATGTACCCAGCCTTAATTTAGTTGAGCCGGTGTGCCCAGAGCTGCACTCCTTACACTAGTTGATACCATACCCACCTACTCATCAACCCTCCCTCCCCTCACACCACACCTTCTTTTGTCTTCACACACACCACTACTGTGTAAGCACACAACACATCATTGTACACACACACATACACACACTTCACACTCATACTCACACAAAGTGTAGACACCCTGTACACACACACTAGTGTAAGCCCTCTGCACACACACACTAGTGTAAGCCCTCTGCACACACACACACACACACACACACACACACACACACACACACACACACACACACACACACACACACACACACACACACACACACACACACACACACACACACACACACACACACACACACACACACACACACACACACACACACACACACACACACACACACACACACACACACACACACACACACACCAGTGTAGTGGAGTACTCAACATGTACTGACCATAGGCTGTGTGATGAAGATGTTTGCCTTACAAGTACACTGGGCTCAGTATAACCTAAATATAAAAAAAAAATAGAATTTTTCAACTCACATTGAAATCTTGTTTATGTTACATAGGTCTTCAGGTGGGATAGCCACATGTACTTGCTGTGATTGGAGATGGCTGAAGATAAAGCCACATCATGTGAGAGGTACAAATTAATAATCATTGTATTACGTACCCATTTCCTCAGGTTCTGGGACACATTCTTCTGCTTCCCATCATGCCACATGTTCATAGCTAAACTCTTTGTCACTCCCTTACATTACTGGTTCATCAACAGCTTCTACTTTATTATCCTTGTGTAGCTTCGTCTTTCCTTATCCTTATCCATTCCTCAACCTTGTTATGTATTATATACCGTGACGTCAAGGCGTGTAACAGGTACCTGCCTTCTTGCATACACAACATGAAGTGTGGATACGATCAGGATTTCTTTGCTTACTATGTACGCAATTATCTTAGTAAGAATAGTTTAGTATGTTCTGACCTTTCTGTTTTGAAAAACTACTATTCCAACTGATATGTTTCTGAAACCCACAGCATACATTTGCGGATTGGTGAGCTTATAAATGTGCATTCCAATCTTGCTGGAGATGAAGTATTGCATTTGCTCAACAGAAGACCAGGGTTAAATCTACTCAGCAAAAACCGGAATGGAAACATCGCTTTGTTTGCCTTGCATATCATCAACAGTATCAAGCCCTAGCAGTGAAGATGAAAAAGATAAACTTCATATGGCTGGGTTAGGGGAGAAAGTTATAGGATTTTCTGCTTTGAATGTTGATGCAGAAAGCTTTAGGGAAACCATTCATTCCCAAAGTTGCGCCTTTCAAGTGGCTACGTCATGTGCAAGGCAAAACCTAATTCAGCACAGTTGGAACCATTGTCAAACCTGACATATAGTTCACCAGCAGTCTTAAAGGAAAGATATGGATGCTGCAAAACATATTTGGTCCCACTGCAGCAGGACTTAGACATGTCATGCATGAAATCAGGTTCAACTAGTGTAAGCAGCTTGTTTTTCATAACCAATTAATGTACATACAGTCTGTTGATATGTTTCAGATGATGGAGAAGTGTTTGAAATGTGGGCTTTGTCTTCCTATGGATGATTTATTGACCCATGTGGAACTGTGCAAAAGGTGAACAAATTTTGTATTACCCACTCTGCATTTTGAAAGATACGAGTACGAAATAATGACACTACTTTTTGTATTTAGACTAAGTTAGTATGTCTGTTTCATAGTATCCATCAACATAGCAGTTTTTTCAATGAATGCTTGCACAGAAAAGTCTTGAATGTCACCAAATAAATTTGATGTAGACAAGAAATTTTAACTGTACCGCAATTTTCTAATATGTAGGGGTGCTTGTTAGACCTTGTATATTTTTGCATTTTTTAGTATCTGTTTGAAGCATTGGTCATACTTTTTTCATATTCATTTGTATTTAAAATATATACTGCAAATGTTCTTTTTTCAGTTGTGAAGAAATGGGGTCTTCATCTGATGATGAGGATGCATTTCCTGCTGTTTCTTTTCACTCAGTATGTAATACTTTTTGTATTTGTATTACGTGTTCGATTCATTATTATAATATATAAATATGTAAGGATGCAGCTGTAATGGACACCCCAACACCTTCTACTCAAAGGTAGTTACTTAAAGTGCATTTATTTACGTTGGGTACATGGCAGTTGTACATCGTTAAATCCTTTTGAATTTTTTCTTTTAATTTAGTGTGGTGCATTCAATGCTACCTCCGGAGAGTGCATCCAATAGGTATACATGAATATTATTAGCTGTGTGTGATTCATTTACATATGGTACGTATTGTGAGAAAACAGGTCATATAGTATATAAATTAAAATTAAAATCAAAGTTGACCATTTCCATTGAAAATGTATGTTTCATTAATAACTCAGCAATGGATAGTGCATGAGAACAATGATAGAGCATAAACATAAACTAGAGCTTGTTCTCTCATAAGCATCTCCCCACATTTTGTTCTCATTTAATTCTCATGTGTACTAATGTATTGGTTTTAAACTAGAAACAATTGTACATAATTTCCTTTCTTAGTAAATTTCAAGCACCTGACAGAAGCAAGATGTTAGAGAGTGCTGTGAAAAGGTAATAATTGGTGTTTAGTTTCATTTTATTTGCAACTCTATTATTAAGTGGTAGTATAACTGAAGTTATTAAGGAATTGGAAAGTAACATGGATGGGAGGGAACCCATCCGGATCACTGTGAGGCGCAGTGATGTCTGGTTAGATGCAGTGCAGGAGGCCAAAACAAAGGGTATCAATGGACTTTCCCCATTAAAGGTATTAATATCCATATCCTGCACTATTTAAGTTTTATTTATTTTTTGCGTTGTATAGGTCACATTTTTGGGTGAGCCTTCCATTGATGCAGGTGGTCCAAGACGTGAATTTTTCAGACTTTTGCCTCATCATGCTGCAACAACCCTCCTGAGGGGTGAAAGGAGAAAGTTTTTTTCTATGAATGTGAAAGCATTTCAAGTAAGAAAATCACTGTATTTTAGTAAGTTTGTGTTTGAGTTGTTAAGAATTGTGTATGTCAAAGGAAGGATGAAGAGGTGATAAGATGTTATCAGTGTCTGCACCAAGCAAAATAATGTTGACCTTGTTGTTTACCATACTATAATATATAAATGCAGTGTGTTTCTTTGATGGCTTGCTACTTTATTCATAGCTATTCAATTTTTTCAGCAGCGGCACTACTTTTACTTTGGGCTTTTCACGGCAATGTCTGTTGTCCAGGGGGGGTGTGGTATTCCTTGTTTGGCTGATCCTGTGTATGAGTACATCACTAGTGGGAAGTGTAGTTCTATTGTGGTCTCCAGTGATGATATTCCAGAACTGGCTATGAGGGATACTGTACAGAAAGTAAGCCATTAACAAATTCTGTAACTGCTGCATATCCAATTAACTGATGTCAGTTGGTTGCTGCTAACTGTACCGAGGAAATACAAGCAGTTTTATCTGAGGATATAGCCATAAGCTACTTAGCAGAATGTGGTTATACTCAACCCATCAGTACCTTACAGTGGAAAATGAAGGATGACATTGTATCCACTCTACTTGACTACCATCTTATTCTAAAAGTGAAGGCATGTATGGACCAGTTCTGTGAAGGATTGGAAACCCTGGGGGTTGGGTCAATTGTTCGGAAGAACCCATCAGTGCTTTGGCAGTTTTTTGTTTTTAACGAGGTGCCAATTGATGCTGGTAAGAGTTACTGTATGCCATGATGTAAATATATCTGTTTTCCTAATGGCAAGTCACAAATGTATATTTCGCTAGATATGCTTCGGTCCATCCTAACATTAAGGGAGGGGAATGGTGATGTGAAACTCATTGAAGACCTTGCCTACTTCAATTTCAACATATTCCTTGATGAGTGTGACAATGGTAAGCCCTTTGCATGATGTTTTTCATTGTATTGCATTTGTATCTCTATTAGGACCAGCTGGAGGATGTTGCAGTATTCAGGAACTATTAGAGTTTTTTACAGGATCAGGGTACCCACCCCAGGGTTTTAGCAGGAAGTGTACGATTTCCTTTCTGCACGACACCACAGCACGACTACCAACAGCTGCAACCTGCAATCTTGAGCTGCGACTTCCAACGTGCCATGGCGAGGACTACTCACAGTTTAGGGAGTGCATGATATTGGCAATAAGAGGGTGTGAAGGATTCGGTCAAAGTTGAAGTGACTCTTTGGTGTATGTCGTTTTCACCAGCAGCATCATTCAAACATTGTATCAGCATCATTCAAACATTGTATCAGCATGTCACTGTGATTTTACTATTCATTTGTATCAGCATTCACTATGTATAAGGTTCGTCTGGAAAGTAAATGCATGTTCAGGTACACGTGTGTGAGGAGAGATAAAATCCTTAGCTATTGGATGGCTTTAGGAATGGCTGGTGTCGGCATTCAATAAGAATAGGGCACCACTGCAACTGTGGACAATGGGTCTGTGCACAATGGATGAATCCTCTTCAAGTTGCATGGTTGCAAGGGGTTTAGTTGAGGTTAGTGCTTTGTATTGTGCAGACTAGTCCTGTAGTGTGTGTTATTAAGAGCAAGCCATGTTAGGAGCATTAATTATGTTGTTTAAGTCCTGAAAAATGTGTCTTTGAGTATGGACTGTTTATTTTTTGAAGGATTATTTTTGTTATGCCTGGGGGTGCAGGAGTGGAAAAATACGCATTATGAATTCGTGCATTTAATAATAACAATAATAATAATATTTCTCAATGCATTGTACAGATAATGCACTGAAGAGGCAAGTAATGGCATGTGTAAATGCACTTATATACTTCCTATTTAAATGGATACAGTTTACAAAAGGGAGATAGATCTACAGTTTTGAGGCGACACATGAAGGTGATGATATTCTTTGCAGATACAACATGTTGTGGTAAAGAATTCCAAATAGGAACAACCCGAGATGAAAAAAAGTATAGCCGAAAATCATGACGAGGTATGGTGACCGACTGGAGCCTGTATGAATTCCCACGAGTGGAATGAACGTTTGAAATGAATGTAAACATCTCAGCTGCATCAATATCCAAAAGCTTATTCACAATTTTGTAACACATTGTAAGGTCAAAATAGATACAACGATATTCTAATGATGACAAATTAAGATTTGCTAACCTGGATGCATAATCCTTTAATTTGCACCTTGTATCTTAGCCTGATTCTGAAAGTTATGGGATTGATTGGAATGGTCCAGTTCCTGTCAACATTGAGCACGAACAAGTCATTGTGGACGATCCACCAGTACTGCTTTCTGCAACTCAGAAGGCAGCATTGGATCAACAACTGCACACTAGTATGATACCGGGATCAGAGTGCAGCATTGAACAGTCATTGATTAACCATTTCATGGTGGCTAAACTGTTTGTTCATTCATTGCATCCACAGTAGTACTATAATGCCTCTTTTTAGAAATGAAGTTATTTGACTAATCACTTCATTTGCACTTGATATGACCCATTAGTTAAGTGTTACCAGTTATTTAAATGGACACCCAGAACCCTCCGTTTAAAGTAAACGCCCTTACTGACCAGTAGTAGTAGTACAGTAAGCGACAACCACTATGTCATGATGGGGCTGCGTACAATATTACTGCTACGGGGCAGAGAGAATGTCCCAGTTCCTCTCATAAGAAGTCATTGTAGATGATTCACCAGTTTTTCCACTCAGGAGAGTCGTGAACTACATGTACTTGTGAACTACATGTACTTGTACTAAGGGATTGCCACACATGTCCCCTCCCGTGTAACACTACCAGTGGATGTTACGTGTACATCTAGCAGAACCAGCTGTGTCCAGGGCCCCCCCCCCAGATCCAGCCCCCGAGGTCACTTCACCCCTACTATTGATCATTCGCTGGAAGTTCAAGGGGCCAATGAGGCAAATGGAGCCATCCCACACAGCAGAACCACCATGACTGCAAGTGAACTTAATAGCCTCACGATAGTTTGAACTTACATTTAATTCCTCCACACTTCAAGTAGTAGAACCACCAGCCATCTTACAAATGGGGTTACCAGACCCTGTACTGCCTGCAGGGGTGCCCACACAAACAGGGGTCAATACGTATTATATCAGAGGAGATGCCAGCCCTCACAGTATAAGCAGTCCCCACAATTTCAGACTGAGGAAGCCATGAAGTACATGTACTGTACGTACACCTGCCCCTCTCCAAGAAATACCAGTGGAACCATTAGCCCTCACTCAGCCCCTATGGCTCTCCTGCCCACTACCTGTTCTTCACTGCACATTGCGTCAACAGCCCAGGGTACAATGGGGCATCCCCCTACCAATTCTCACATCACTGCAATATGGGGCAGTATCATTGCGACCATTAAAGCAAATGGACTTATTAGCTCCACACAGCAGGCCAGTTAATACCAATGGGCTGCCATTACAGAAGGAGGCTATCAGACTGCCAGCAGACAGGGAAGCCACCAACTGCCTAACTCCCCAGGGTTCATGGGGGGCCCCCACAACAATGCATGCTTGTGGAGATGCCAGCTCTCACACTACAAGTGGAATCGGCACCCCCAACAATTTCAGGGGAGCCATGAACTAGTACCACACATGCCCCCCACGACCCATGGAACCATTAGCCCTCTTCTAACTCCCACTACCTATCCTTCACTGCAAGTTGAGTCAGCAGCCCAGGGGCCATGCATTTACCAGCCCTCTCACTACAGGTGCATGATACAAGTGATCGTTCACTGCAATTTGAAGGAGCCAGTGGGGCCAATTGAGCCGTCCCCACACAGCAGAACCACCAGGCCCCATCACTGCAAGGGAACGTAACAGCCTCATGATGCAAGGGAACTTACTTTTAATACCTCCACATTGCAAGTAGTGAACCCAAAGCCACTGCAAGCAGGGCTGCCCAGACTAGCACCTGGATGAATAGTTATGATGCCAGTAGAGATGTAAGCTCTCACACTACATGTAGTCCCCACAATTTCAGGAGAAGCCATCAACTAACCTGCCCCTCTCCAAATGCTACCAATTGAACCATTAGCCCTGCCCCACACATTGGGACCAGCCCCTTACAGCCTTCCTACCCACCAACTGTCCTTCACTGCACATTGAGTCGACAGCCCATGCCAAAGACCAATAGGGCCATCCAGCTATCTGAGCACCCTCCCTGCAAGTGGACAGTATCATTGGAACTATTAATGCAAGCCCCACACTGCCGGTCCAGTGGAGCCATTACAGATGGAGTTATCAGAAATCAGTACCCCCACAATTTCAAGGGTGCCATAAACTGGAGCTACACATGCCCTCAACCCATGGAACCATCACATAGGGGCCAGCCCATGGCCCTATCTCCCACTACCTATTTCTTCACTGTACGTTGATTCAACGGCCCAGGTACCAATGGGCCATACCCCTACCAGCTCTCTCACTGCAAGCGGACAGTATCAGTAGAACCATTTTTGCAAGTGGACTTAAAGCAGATCCAGTTAGCACCAGTGGAGCCGATTCAGACACAGTTATCAGACTGCCAGCATGCAAGCTTGGGAGCCACCAATTGTCAAACTTCCCAGGGGTCATTGGGGGCCCCCACAACAATGTGATGGCAGCTTTAACACTGCAGGTGGAATTGGCACCCCCCACAATGTTTTGAAAACCATGCACTGGAGCCACACATACCCCCACTATCCAAGGAAACACTAGCCACCAGACCCCTTACAGATTGATTTACCAGACCCTGCACTGCCAGCAGGGGTCATTAGGTCAGATGCCAGCCCTTATACTACAAGTAGTCCTCGTGAACAATTTCAGGCGAAGCCATGTTCTTCATGTACTGTACATACACCTGCCCCTGTCCAAATAGTGGAACCATTAGCCCTCACTGCATAAGCCCCACACACTGCAACCAGCCCCCACGTCTCTCCTGCCCACTACCTGTCCAACAGCCCCAGGACCACAGTGATGGCCATCTCCCTTACAGCAAGCGGACAGTATCATTGGAACCATTAATGCAAGTGAACTTAAAATAGCCCCACACTGCAGGTCCAGTTAGCATTGTGGAGCTACATGTATTACAGCTATACAGATGGAGTTATCAGACTACCAGCAGGCAGGGGAGTCACCAGCTGCCAATCTCCCCAGGGAGTCATTGTGGACCCCCACAATAATACTTGCTGGTGGAGATGCCAGCCATCACACTACAGGTGGAATTGCCCCCCCCCCCCCCCCCCCCTTTACATGCACACACAATTTCAGGGTAGCCATGAGCTCATGAACTGGCACCAAACATGCCGCTTAAGCAGCCCAGGGGCCTACCAGCTCTGCAATATCAGTGAACCACACTGCAAGTGAACATGATAGCCTCACGCTGCACGGTTATTGCACGCAGTCCACCAAAGACCAGATACGGCCAATGCTCCAAAAAGGTCAAAGGTCCTAATAGTCGCACGACAAAGCGTCTCGTACATGTTTCTCGCCCATTAGTCCGTAAACTAAGATACACTCCTCGCTTCCCTCTGCAAACCACAGCATCGTATTTTATATTTTACAGAGAATTTTTTTTTTTCTAGTACAAAAACTTTTTTATAATGGATTATTAAAATTTCTAATTGTGCGTTTTTTGTTGAATTTTGGCGGCTCGGGCGTTCCATAGGGATAGTCTATTCCAAGGGAGGATGATCTATTCCGGAATAATCTATCACAGGAGGATTGATTATTCCTGAGTAGAGCATCCGGGAGGGTAAAATTATTGGGGGATAAACTATTTCGTGACACCGGCGGGCTCGAATAAGTCGAAAATACTAAAAGCATGCATGCACCAACTCTACCTCCGTTAACTTGTTTGGCTGCTATTCAAGGTCCACAGACTACTCCATGCCTCTAAGAAAAGAAAGGTGCTGCGTTTGCATGGTGAGAATTAAAGCATGCATCGTGTGATTACGCGGCCACAAGCTAGCCGGTGTAATAGGAATACGTGTCCCCCCTAATAATTGTCCGGTCGGACAATTATTCCTAGGAAGCATTGTCCGCCGGACACGTCTTCCTAGGAAGGAGTGTCCCCCCTGGACACTGCCTCCTAGGAACAGGTGTCCGCCTCCAGGAGTGTGTGTCCCCCATACTTGACCTTCAATAAGTGTCCGCCTGAGTTACATGTAACAGGTGTCTTATATAGTTGTATATAAACATTTCCGTCTCATCGCTGTATAGCCTGCATGTGATATGTTGATTTACGTGTAAGTCATGCAGCAGCTGTTTCTTACACTGAACATGCCCTAGGACCTATGTACAACATATAAAGATTTGGCTAAAATCAAAACCCAAACTGAACTGTGTGCATAGCGCTAGCGCGTCCGTGAATCAAGTCCCTGCATGTATACCTATACTGAACCATGCAGCACGCGTGCGACCTTTAATTGCATGCATACATAAATTACCGCAATTCTCAGGTTTATATATGTAGGCATGAAATTGCACTAAGACATGAAATTGCACTAAAACTTCATGCATGCACACAACTTAGGCTTAGCATCTTTTGCAATTTCTGCAGTACCATTTGTTCTTTAAATAATAAGCTGTTTTAGGAATCGAGGTTTCACATTCCTTGTGGTACCACTCCGAACATCCTGAGCACTCGATCATAAATGAGGACTGTGGTTGTTGGCAGTGGCAGTATAAATTAATGAGTTCTTCGTTGACAAATGTTTGTGCTCTTTTTACCATGTTGGAAGGGAAGTTTAACATCTGCCTGGTTTGCAAGCATTGTGCTAGATGCTCCCTCATCTTCTGGCTGTTGTAATGTACAGATGTAACGTCATCACCATTACATAAGCTGGTGGCATATGCAATGGCATACAATCCACAGTCATGCCCATTTTGTTGCTTATCTGTATTGATGTGATGAACAGTAATTGTTGGCAGCTGTGCATAAGTGCACAAATTTGATCTCTTAGAGATTCTGTGATAGTTGAATATTTGCTGTCATAAATATTGATATGCAATGGTTGAGTGTTGATAGTGGACTCAGTCACCCAGTGGGTAGTTCCATTGTGCAGTATCTGCACAAAGCTTTCTTTCACGACTTCAAAGCTTAGATTTGAATCCAAATTTGTGCACTGCAGCCCTGGAGTATGAGTCCTGCTTTTCAGAAGTGCTTGGGTTGCATTTATAACTCTGTCATCTAACCACCCAGACTGTAAAATCAAGTTCCTTTTGTCCCTTTCATAAAGCTGGATAGTTTCCACTTTCATCCACTGTGTCACCGCCTTAACCGTTTCACATGTCTCTTTTCTGGGATGCTTTTCTGTACAATCATCAAGCACTACATATTTTTCTTGATTTGACAAAGCCTTTTCTGTTGTAAAACAATATTCAATATTTCTATCTTCTAAACGAAGTCTATAATGGAAATTTATTATGTGCATTACACTATGCATCTAAAATTCTCTTACCTTTTGAATCAACTTCTCCTGAGCTCAGACCTTTAGAAGTATTATAATAGTATAATATTTATATTACGAAATACCACTTACCAAGATAAAATATTTTCTCTTAAGTCATAGATCCACTGACAAAAGTCGTCCATTTGAACTGAATTCAGCATTACATATAATTTTCTATACAGCTCTACACAATTAGACACACAGAATTTACCCTTTGTGGACAAATAGTGATCTATAAGGTTAAGCTTTCGAACCATACTGTGGTTAGCAGGCACAACATTTTGCTTAAACTCATCAAATTGAGCATGAAGTTGCTCATCAATGATTACAAAATCCCCATCATATACTTCTTTTAAAGGTTTCTCCTTGTTGAAGCTTCTGTAATCTAACCATAATGCCACATTTAAGTCCTTACTTAGAGCATACTCACCCATGTTCAAATTTAATGTTGCTAGCTAGAAGGGATATAATGGTAAAACAAATCATGTATTCTTTAGATACTATACAGTATAACTTGCATCAAAATCTTCATCTTCCTTTGCAGAGTACCCTAGCATTGCTGCCCCTGTCCTCCATAAACGCAATAAATGTGTTGAATACAGCTGCTTATTCAGCATTTGGTGATTGTCATTATGTGGAAGAGTACTGCTACATGTAGAACTGTTTTTAGTAAGAGATGTGTCTTCCAAATTTATGGTTTGGATCAATTGCACTGCCGCTGTATGCTCTTTTTCGTTGCCTATGTTAAGTTCTAACTTGTCAATCTTCTTCACTGCTTTTCGATCATTGTATATTGTATATAACTTTAATTGTTTGGAGTTGACCTGCTTTGCCAACATTTTGCCTTTCATATCCATCAGTAGGTATACTCCTTTGTCAAATCTTTCAACAACAACGTAAGGCCCTAACCACTTTTTTTCTTGTTTCCCACCTGCTCTTGCTACATTTTTCATATTCTTTTTTAGTACAAGATCTCCTTCACAGTATTCTGCTGGCGTGCATCTTTTATCATAATTACACTTTTGCCTAGTTTGTGCTACATTTATGAATTTTATGGCTTGGGGAATCACAATTTGGCTAATCCTTTTTATTTCATCCGTACGATTCTGTAACCCTTCTTTGTTGGTCTGTTCAGTATCACAGCCTTCCAAACCTTGCACTTGCAGTCTGAGCTAAACTTTTCTGATGGTTTTTTTGTAAGCTGTATAGGTAGGATTGCATCCCTTCCATACATCAAAAAAAAGGGGGGGTGTACTTAGTTGATGCATGAATACTAGTCCTGTACAAGAATAAGACTGCATCAATATGTTCATCCCAATCTTCTATTTCACTGTTCACATACTTCATAATTGCCTTAGTTATAGTTTGGTTCATGCGTTCATCCAGACCATTAGTTTGAGGGTGGTACGCACTACTCACACGATGCTCAACTCCTGCTAATGCGAATAAATTGTTGTTTATTTCATTAACAAATTCCCGACCTTGGTCAGATATGCAAATCTGAAACATCCAAATCTAGTTATCAAACTCAAAAGAAAATTAATTTGCTACACCCGCTGCACATTTTGAAGGTAGAGCTTGAGCTTCAGGCCACTTTGAAAAGTAGTCTGTGCAGGTTATCAAATTCTGCATGTAACAAGGTCTGTGCAATTGTCAACCCCAATCTACTTCAAACACATACATAACACATAGAAAAAGTATTATTTAAACATTCTTTGACCTCTATCCCACTTCTACAACAAGTGGCAGGAAGTGTCATGTGTGAAAGAATTAAGAAGACTATTCATGACAGGGTCTATTCAAAACACTCCATGGGATGTGTTGTCTCTCACAGCATGTTTATATAACCTCAGGTACAAATTATCTACACATGTATAACACCATGCAATAATAATGATTTGCAGGAATACATTTAGTTTAGCTTTTCATATTTAGCATAGCACAATACAATGTATATACACACATGTATATGCATACGTAGGATGGAGAGAGAACAAAGTACAAAAAGGTCATATTGGGAGTAATTAACTGCCCTTCGTGTATATGTACAAATCTTTCATCATACTCAGATACTGTAATCCAAGCTTACTTGTTTCCTTTCCGTGAAACTTTAAGGGGGCCAACAAGGTCAATGCCAAACTGGTACCATACCTGCGGTTTCACTGGTATAGGGTGAAGAACAGAGGAGGATTTTAACAGCTTTGGATTTGATCTCTGACATGTGTCACATGTCTGTACGTAGTCTTGAATCTGCATAGTCATATCTTGCCAGTAATAGCGTGAGCAGATTTTTTGCATTGTTTTGTCACGACCGAAGTGCCCTCCTCCTATAAACAAAAGCGATAAGTATGTGTTCCAAGAAACTACGAGGGTGAAATTCGTATACAGCTGGTAATGCATGCCATACTGACATCAGTGACATGTACTGACCAAATTTGTCGTCGTGACATGCTTCAATCACTCTCATCTGTGCGGTTTTGTCAATGATCCACTCCCTCTCTTGACCTTCTATTCCTTCTTTCTCCATCTTTCTCTTCAAATATACAAACCCGTCCCTCAAAATGAAGCTCTCTGCTCGTCGACGCACAACTCTTTTGTAGTCTTTGCTTACATCCTTCCTGTACTCCTGCTTTTGCAAATACATGAATACATCGTCATACAACTGCTGCTCATTTCCATTTTCAGGCGGAGGAGTAGTTAGCTTTCCGTTCATCACCAAAATGCACGTGGTGACAATACTAATCATCAAGCAAAGTTGCAGATGTATCCCAAAAACATAGGGGGGACTCGCATTCCTAAAGCGGACAGTTATTCCTAGGAATAACTGTCCGGGGGGGACGCGTATTCCGGGGGGACATATATTTCTGTTACACCGGTACACCGGCCCTATGTCATGACTCTTCTAAAGGCATCTACAACGATATATGTCATATAATGAGCTGCTGTACGTATATCCAAGCCATGCATGCATTCAAAACTTTGCTTTGACCGGCAAAGCGCCACATGCAGAGCCCTCTGAAATTAAAGCTGATATTTCAGGTTACAATGAAGGTTTCCCCCTTTAACTGTTTGAGAGTGCATGCATACATGCATGCATGCATTCATGACATGGATGTATCATGTATCAGATGTATGTCAGTGCAATCTATAGATATTAGAGTAGATACATGCATGTAATTATCTTTGCCGTTGCATACAAATTTTTAAAATCTAAAGGGGAGTTCAACCATTGCAACCGCCCCCCACCCCCACACCCCCGTGGTGGTAAGGCATGCATGTACAAACATGGTCTGGTAGGTCAGTTGGACTTAGACCTCACAGGCATTATTTGTTTGATCAGAGTTCGTGGGAATGAATTAACTGCATGCATGGTGAGTTCTCAACCATTTTAGCATGAATGTGCAACCATGGCCTTCAGTCATATCATGTTAATTGGTTACAGATTATTACTGTACTAAATGAACAAGATGCAACAGCATGTGTATATATATAGTCAATTGCACGGGATGAGAAACTGACTTTGTAGTTACTTATAAGGTTGCTCTTGCAGGTGCAGCTCTTTGCCTCTTGCACGGAGTAGAGCAAGGAACCCATCCAATCCGGCCCAGTTTTCGATGTAGCCGTGGCACACGCCCTCCCCCAAGTTTTGTACATGCACAACCACCCCAGTTGCATTGGTCACTGACTCACTGTCGTCACTGATAAACTATATTGGTCTATATATAGGCAAGGACGTTAACAGTCATTAAGTCCCCACTACCACGGCCTGCAGTAGTCTGGGGACCTGTCTGAGGGACTGATGGTTGATAGTACATGCAACCCCAGACTATAGGGTCCCCATGCAGACTACTAAGGCCTGCAGCAGATCCATGCAGGATTTCAGAAAAGGTGTGTGTGTGTGTGTGTGTGTGTGTGTGTGTGTGTGTAGCGACACACGCACACACACGCACACACACACACACACACACTCACACACACACACACACACACACACACACACACACACACACACACACACACACACACACACACACACACACACACACACACACTTTCCAGCAACCTCGGCGCCTCTTTTCATCACTATATCACAAGGAAAGTGAATATTTCATATCCCTATTTTGCTATTTGTGACCACGTAGCGGTGATGTATACGCTATGATAATCAACGATTTTATGCAGGCTGCATGTACTTTTTTTTTTGCTGTGTTCCTTTCCCACAATATGCATGGCGATCAGTAAATATGCAAACTGCAGTGAATATGCATCGGACACAATTATATATTCCGTTCTATGGGTACTATACAGGCAGAGATAATACATCATTTTTGCTACAGGTATACCTACATGTGGCAGATCGACATTGTATTCCATCTAGTACTATATTTAAGAGAAAAACTTTTGATCTACTTAGATACTTCATGTCGTAATACTACTAGCTTGCGATCAGCATTACAAAAATGACAAATCATTACTGCAATCAGTAACAAGCACTTGGCATTATTGGAAAATTAGTGACTGGGCCTTGGATGAAACAGCTGCATGTATGGAAATCCAGGCATCACTAACCTTGATACTAATTAAGACATGTTTACACTTTACAGTACCTAAAGTCATTAAACGATAGCCCATCACTTGTCTTAACAACATGTACAGATATATTTGGAATGGATTTGGAAAAAGAGACAGATTTTTTACTGCAGTGTTTACAAAGTAATTTTAATTTAATGAATGCAATGGAGGAAGTCGGCAAGCTTGCCGGAATGAAATTTTGTTCCGACACAACGTATCATAGAAGTAATTGAACGTCAAATGTATGTTTACATTGAGGGTAATCTATCCAACATTCCAACACCTATGGAAAGTCAAACGCTCTCTGCCCCTGCACATAATATATGTTTGCAGAGAAAACTCTAGCTTGGATTATCGTTTTACAAATGCACATAAAGTGGAAAATTGGTTTTGTTGATGCAAAGGTTAACTCTAAAATAAATAAAACGTTACCATGGCTTTGTTCAAAACCTCACAATGAGCAAGAAATTTTATATAGGACAGGCTAAAAAGATGAAGTTGCTTATTAGCACCCATGAACTAAGGAGCAGGATAAACAACTATTGGAAAGAAAGCATAACAAAGATAGCAGTTATCGAAGAACGTTACAAAAGAAAATACGGAGTGTAGCAGAAGGCAATGCAGAATTGTGTATAGAGTTTCCAGAGATGGATGAATCCCACATAAATACCACAAAAGCAATTCTTGCCAATCCAGAAGTGATTGATGGCCTCTAAACTTAGAACATTTATGGTTTGTTAACGAAGAAAATGTATTATACCTAGGTAGCACCGTAGCAGTAAAGTTATAAATTGTAAAGTGTATAAGGTAACTGCTACTTATTGGAAACGAGGAAGCAGTCAAAAAGATGGAGATGTTTCAATGACGTCGACGCTATATATATAGTTGACTATATCACAGATTATCTGTACATTAGTGAAATTGATGTATAACACTATTCAGTCTATATACTTCTTATGTGTGTGCAAGACTTATAAAAAATTTCGTGTGATTATATTATAGATTGTAGTTGCTATAGCGAAGAGAACAAAAACCGTCACAATTTTGTACATGCGCTACTATACCGCATGGATTACCATTGCCGCAAAATCCGATGTTTGGATCGCTATAACATTTTCACTGCTTATGCAAATGCCACGTTTCACATATAATTTTAATTCATTTAATTTGCTCTTTAAGGCAGTACCAAACTCGGTACAAAATATTGCGTTTCAAAAAAATATACCCGTACCTGCCATAGTTAACAGGTGAGAGCTATCACTGAACGTTACGTGGCATCCCCTGCCATTTACGCTGGTGAAACCGGTGTAGCTGTAAATAATATTTTGGGAGGTACATGTAATTAAGCACCGGGTTGTGTACCGTGTTTCTATCTTCCTTCGTTGGTCAGGCTTTTCTACCACCCACGATCCGAGGCATTTAGTATGCAATTGAGCCATGTGTTAAATATGCCCTTGCATGTGACTTAGGATTATGAATAACATATTTCATGGACCATGCATGTGATGCGGTTGCGTCACTACTTAGTCTCGTACCCAGACCCACCATGACGTAAGCGTTTATCGCGTACAGTATAAACAAACTTGAGACAGTTGTTGGACACAATACTTCTTCATTTATTTCTATTGCTGAGGTCAGATTTGTTGACATAAATTACTACTGCACTAGATGCCTGACCTCTTCGCCCAGCTCTACCAGATTCTTGCATGTAACTTTCCACGTCAGCAGAAGGCCTCCAGTGAATAACTTGGTTGACACCTGCACAATCTATATCCCCATATCAAATGCAATAGTGCATACTACTATGCGAAGACTGAGAGGCAGTGGCACAGGAGAATGATTTTCCTGAACCTTCTTTTGGGTGACACTAGTGTACATGTCCACGTGCACTAGTCTGAACTTGGACACATTTGGGGCAATTATCGGCTCAGTAAAGGAGAGGAAAAAGTCATATACTGATGCAGTCTTCACATTGCCAACAGAAGATGATAACTCGAGGCATTTTGGTTCTCTCATTACGTAACTTAGCAGCAAGTAGAGCAAACGTTTCACATTATAAATATATTCATGATACAAAATGACGCAATGATGACGTTAATTACAAATGCAATTCATCGCGATATGGCGGAGGTTTTCAGGTACTCAGCTCTGATGGCACTTTTTTAACGACAAAGAAAGGTCTATTGCCTCCCATGTACGATTTCACGATAGATCTAACATGTGACGACTTGGAAACGAAATATAGCAGTCCAGTGAGAGCGTGCTACGAAATTGCATCGCTCTTAAGCTTTTACGAGCAAAAATTGCATATCTAGCTCGATAATACCGTAATTATTTACCGGACTTAAAAACCGACGCGGCCAAAGGTTGCTAATTAATGCTTGTTCTTTAGAAATATGGTTAAGATCTATTGCTTACAATTTTTTTTGTACTGGGATCACAACAAGGCAAGTGTTAATGACAAATGTAAATAGTCACGTGATGCTTTTTAACTTTCAGCTGGTAAATATTGAAAAATAGTTTTACACTATATCTGCATTGTCAGATTTCCATTTGCGCTCATTGTTATTGAAATAAATTCAAGTGAACAAAATAATAGTACAAAAAGATTATAGGAGCGTGTGACGTGTAAGCGATAAACGCTTACGTCACAGTGGGTCTGGGTACGACACTATATACTCGTGCTGGTTCCCAGTCCACTGATGACAAATAGTTTATAATCTGCATGCAAGCGTAGTGTACTAATTAGTGAATGTATTTTTCACAGAAATTAAAACGATGACACGATATCGATTTTGCATAGCTGCTCCTCAGTTTTCCTGCCATATATGCATGCATGGTAATTTAAATGCGGGACACTTCAGTCACGATCACACTCTGCTCCTGTCCACTGCTGTGTTCAGGGAATGATTCCTGTACATGCCAACCTTACCCAGCTTCTGTATATAGGTGGGCGGAGGGCATCTTATGAGGCATGTACGTATTTTGCCCGACCATTAGCCCCTCCCCCATATACGAACACACTCTTTAATTCCCTCTCTTTTAAAAAAAAAACGTACTTCAGAGAATTTTTGCGACCGTCCGTAGAATTCTGTGGGCATTGTGTGGACAGAGAGTGACTTTGAGCTGTCATGTTCAGGGATATAATAGACGCATATATAGCTGCCATCATCAGTTGCATGATGCAGAAAATTTCAGGATCCTCACTTACCCATATGTCATAGCTGTTGTCCGGAAAAATGAGTTTTGTGTTTGAGTGCCGTAGCCTACAAACCAATCTGCATGATTTCAGCGCGTGTGAGAAATGCATGCATGAGTGTACTGATAAATAATTTCAATCCGGAGATTTGTTGTTGCACATTTACAGACCTGGGTGGTTGAACTTTTCTGGTAGAGACTCAGTCTTGTAGAAGTCAGACGTTTTTAGACCCGCTTCAGGATGCGTTTGCATCAGAGGTAGCGTAGTCTCTCCTGGCTCCTGCGCCTTGATCATGAATGCACGTAAACTATACGCGTAAGTGGTACATCGCTGTGATTATATATAGTGCGTGTTACTGTACCTGATTGTGATCATGAGGTAGAGTATCTGGCATACTCGAGTTTCCCGACATTGTTTTTGTTGTCATAATGGTTGCTAGGAAACAAACTCTGTATCACACTTCTATACAGGGTGATCCAAAAGTCGCGCAAAATGTTTGAATTGCTATAACTCCAGAACTGAACATTGTAAAATTATGCTGTTTGAAGTAATAATCATGCCAATGACTAACTTAAAGCTATTAATACGTAGTTATTAAAAGTTATTATTAAGTTTATTTAATACATGCCAATGCATTGATCAACAAGCAACAACCCCCAGAGAGTGTGTAAAAATTAATTTTTATAGCTATTAATATTACTTATCACGTGATCTACCTTATCTAAGGTTTTTGCGGGAAAACCCCCGCTCAAAGTCAAGCTATAGCATATAAATCACCAATATCGCCGTAAATCTTTGCAAAGGAGCATCCAATAATCGTGCCAATAAACAGTTTACCATCTTGCCTGGTGCCTAACGAAGCCAAATGTTTAAAACGGAATTGATTAATTTCCGTTAATTGGACTTGGGAAAAGCAGAGTTTGAATTATTAGACCCGTAGAGGAAGTCATACTCTAATTGTGGAACTAACAATTGCATTGATTCGTGTTTTGGAAGCAGAGTTTAAAGCTGTTGAAGTTAGGCAGCGCTTACGCATGCGCGGTATCCATATAAAATAATGTTAGGTCCGAGAACGAGAGTTCCTCACGTGAACATAATTGAATAATTATCGCATTCACGTGATACATTGCCACAACACAGCCCCACCCTCCTAAACTTTGCATCTCTGCAACATCATATTGCGGGCACTTTGCATTCACCTATCCGAATAGTCATCGTGGCCCATGCAGATGCAGGAGCAAATATTGTAAAACCCAGTGTTTTTACCATCAATGACCCCAAGCCGTTAAATAAGTTGTTTCCCAGGCAGTGCTTCAGTGCTTTAAAAACACAGCATCTTTATAGAACCCAAATCATGCCATACCGCGCCGTTTGTAACAGCAGTAACGGTTTTAATAACAAACCAAACTCGGTGGGCATCATTTCAATTCGATCCATCGATCCGGCAAGTACGCGCGTACAGCACTGCAGCTACACGGGTGCATGTAACCACGTAGAGCAGAACGTGATTCAACAAAGACGCTATGGTATACGCGAATAGGTAAGCATCGGTTCAGAATGTAAGCCTACGTACTACGCACGGCGCATTCGTTTCCTGTTACAGACAGTATTCAGAGAAAACAGCGTCGTTTCGAGCAGAACCAACCCAACAACATGCAACTCGCTGAAACAGCTCGCACTGTAACGTCCCACCACGCTAAGGTACGTGTGCCTCAGGGGAGCAAGAGCCAAAGAAGACTCGCAATGGTGCACACATTATTAATTAAGAGATGACCCAATGACATTAAAGGGGGTTCCCATTAGAGGGGTCCCAATGGTCTGGGCATCAAAGGAAATAAGAGGGTCTCTATCTCTTAGGTAGGACAGTGTCCATTGTCACAGAATGTGCATAGGGTGACTGCAAATGGAGCGAATGTGCTTCCACTGTATGCCTTGTTGACATATCTACAGGAATGGTAGGGGTGGTTAGAAAAATTCTTAGCTGATACCGCACTAGTGAGAAATGTGTGGGGAACACCCATGGTGTATTTTTGGTGTAATTTCTGGGACACTGTCAAGTGTCACAGAATGCATAGGGTGACTGCAGATGGAGCGCATGTGCTTCCACTGCATACCTTGTTGACACATGTATACGGAGGGTAGGGGTGGTTAGAAAATGTTTAGCTGAGTCCCCACTAGTGAGACATGTGTGTGGTACACCACTGTTGAGTTGGTGTAATTTCTGGGACACTGTCAAGTGTTACATAATGCATTGGGTGACTGCAGAATGGAGCAAATGTGTTTCCACTGGATGCCTTGTTGAGCCATGTACAGGAAGGTTAGGGGTGGTTAGAAAAATGTTTAGCTGAGTCCCCACTAGTTGGACATGTGTAATTAACACCCCTGGTGTATGTTTGTAATTTCTGGGACTCTATCAAGTGTCACAGAATGCATAGGTTGACTGCAGATGGAGCGAATGTGCTGCCACTGCATGCCATGTTGACACATGTATAGGGAGGGTAGGGGTGAATAGAAAAATGTTTAGCTGAGTCCCCACTAGTGAAACATGTGTGTGGTACACCAATGTTGAGTTGGTGTAATTTCTGGGACACTGTCAAGTGTCACATAATGCATTGGGTGACTGCAGATGTTCTTCCACTGCATACCTTGTTGACACATTTACAGGAAGGGTAGTGGTTGTTTGAAAAATGTTTAGCTGAGTCCACACTAGTGAGGCATGTGTAAGGAAGACCCCTGGTGTATTTTTGTAAATTCTGGGACTCTATCAAGTGTCACAGAATGCGTAGGTTGACTGCAGATGGAGCGAATGTGCTTCCACTGCATGCCTTGTTGACACATTTACCGGAAGGGTAGGGGTGGTTAGAAAAATGTTAAGCTGAGTCCACACTAGTGAGACATGTGTGGGGAACACCCCTGGTGTATTTTTGTAAATTCTGGGACTCTATCAAGTGTCACAGAATGCGTAGGTTGACTGCAGATGGAGCGAATGTGCTTCCACTGCATGCCTTGTTGACACATTTACCGGAAGGGTAGGGGTGGTTAGAAAAATGTTAAGCTGAGTCCCCACTAGTGAGACATGTGTGATGAACACCCCTGGTGTATGTTTGTAATTTCTGGGACTCTATCAAGTGTCACAGAATGCGTAGGTTGACTGCAGATGGAGCGAATGTGCTTCCACTGCATGCCTTGTTGACACATTTACCGGAAGGGTAGGGGTGGTTAGAAAAATGTTAAGCTGAGTCCCCACTAGTGAGACATGTGTGGGGAAGACCCCTGGTGTATGTTTGTAATTTCTGGGACTCTATCAAGTGTCACAGAATGCATAAGATGACTGCAAATGGAGTGAATGCACTTCCACTGCATGCCTTGTTGACACATGTATAGGGAGGGTAGGGGTGGTTAGAAAAATGTTTAGCTGAGTCCCCACTAGTGAGACATGTGTGTGGTATACCACTGTTGAGTTGGTGTAATTTCTGGGACACTGTCAAGTGCCACAGAATGCATAGAGTGACTGCAGAATTGAGCAAATGTGTTTCCACTGCATGCCTTGTTGAGCCATGTACAGGAAGGGTAGGGTTGGTTAGAAAAATGTTTAGTTGAGTCCCCACTAGTGAGACATGTGTGGGGAACACCCCTGGTGTATGTTTGTAATTTCTGGGACACTATCAAATGTCACAGAATGCATAAGGTGACTGCAGATGTTCTTCCACAGCATGCCTTGTTGACACATGTATAGGGAGGATAGGGGTGGTTAGAAAATTGTTTAGTTGAGTCCCCACTAGACAAGTGTGTGATACACCACTGTTGAGTTGGTGTACTTTCTGGGACACTGTCAAGGCATTGGGTGACTGCAGAATGGAGCAAATATGTTTCTACTGCATGCCTTGTTGAGCCATGTACTGGAAGGGTAGGGGTGGTTAGAAAAATGTTTAGCTGAGTCCCCACTAGTGAGGCATATGTGGGGAAGAAATATATTTGTAGTTTCTGGGACTCTATCAAGTGTCACTGAATGCATAGGATGACTGCAGGTGGAGTGAATGCACTTCCACTGCATGCCTTGTTGACACATGTATAGGGAGGGTAGGGGTGGTTAGAATAATATTTAGCTGAGTCGCCACTAGTGAGACATGTGTGTGGTACACCACTGTTGAGTTGGTGTAATTTCTGGGACACTGTCAAGTGTCACAGAATGCATAGGGTGACTGCAGAATTGAGCAAATGTGTTTCCACTGGATGCCTTGTTGAGCCATATACAGGAAGGGTAGGGGTGGTTAGAAAAGTGTTTAGCTGAGTCCCCACTAGTAAGAGAAGTGTGTGATACACCACTGTTGAGTTGGTGTACTTTCTGGGACAGTGTCAAGGCATTGGGTGACTGCAGAATGGAGCAAATATGTTTCTACTGCATGCCTTGTTGAGCCATGTACAGGAAGGGTAGGGGTGGTAAGAAAAATGTTTAGCTGAGTCCTTAATCTGTGGGGAACACCCCTGGTGTATTTTTGTAATTTCTGGGACTCTATCAAGTGTCACAGAATGCATAGGGTGACGGCAGATGTGCTTCCACTTCATGCCTTGTTGACACATTTACAGGAAGGGTAGGGTTAGTTAGAAAAATATTTAGCTGAGTCCCCACTAGTGAGACATGTGTGGGGAAGACCCCTGGTGTGTTTTTGTAATTTCTGGGACACTATCAAGTGTCACAGAATGCATAGAGTGACTGTAGAATGGAGCGAATGTGTGTCCAGTGCATACCTTGTTAAGCCATGTAGAGGAAGGGTAGAGGTGGTTAGAAAAATGTTTAGCTGAGTCCCCACTAGTTAGACATGTGTGGGGAACACCCTTGGTGTATGTTTGTAATTTCTGGGACTCTATCAAGTGTCACAGAATGCATAGGGTGACTGCAGATGGAGTGAATGCGCTTCCACTGCATGCCTTGTTGACACATGTATAGGGAGGGTAGGGGTGGTTAGAGAAATGTTTAGCTGAGTCCCCACTAGTGACACATGTGTGTGGTACACCACTGTTGAGTTGGTGTAACTTCTGGGACACTGTCAAGTGTCACAGACTGCATTGGGTGACTGCAGAATTGAGCAAATGTGTTTCCACTGAATGCCTTGTTGAGCCATGTACAGGAAGGGTAGGGTTGGTTAGAAAAATGTTTAGCTGAGTCCTTAATGTGGAAAACACCCCTTGTGTATTTTTGTAATTTCTGGGACTCTATCAAGTGTCACAGAATGTGTAAGGTGACTGCAGATGTGCTTCCACTGCATGCCTTGTTGACACATTTACAGGAAGGGTAGGGGTGGTTAGAAAAATGTTTAGCTGAGTCTCCACTAATGAGACATGTGTGGGGAACACCACTGATGTATGTTTGTAATTTCTGGGACTCTATCAAGTGTCACAGAATGCGTAGGTTGACTGCAGATGGAGCGAATGTGCTTCCACTGCATGCCATGTTGACACATGTATAGGGAGTGTAGGGGTGATTAGAAAAATGTTTAGCTGAGTCCCCACTAGTGAAACATGTGTGTGGTACACCAATGTTGAGTTGGTGTAATTTCTGGGATACTGTCAAGTGTCACAGAATGCATTGGGTGACTGCAGAATGGAGCAAATGTGTTTCCACTGCATGCCTTGTTGACACATTTACAGGAAGGGTAGGGTGGTTATAAAAATGTTTATTTCAGTCCCCATTAGTAAGAAAAGTGAGTGATCCACCACTGTTGAGTTGGTGTACTTTCTGGGACGATGTCAAGGCATTGGGTGACTGCAGAATGGAGCAAATGTGTTTCCACTGCATGCCTTTTTGAGCCATGTATAGGGTTATTTGAAAATTGTTTAGCTGAGTCCCCACTAGTGAGACATGTGTGGGGAAGACCCCTGGTGTGTTTTTGTAATTTCTGGGACTTTATCAAGTGTCAGAGAATGCATAGGGTGACTGCAGAATGGTTCGAATGTGCTTCCACTGCATGCCTTGTTGACAGATATATAGGAAGGGTATGGGTGGTTTGAAAACTGTTTAGCTGAGCGGTCCCCAGTAATCAAACATGGGTGTTGAACACCAGTGGTGTGTTTGTGGATTCTGTCTGGTTCTCCATCACAGGAACAGTGGGGTGTTTCAGACTGTTACTGATAGATATTTATCTCTCTTTCTGACTGCTAAAAGTGGCTTGTGTGTCTCAAGATGATAGTGTGCGGACTGGTTGAGAGAAATCTCTCTATCTCATTATTACATAGGTGTTGCTGTGTGGATAAAGGTCTCTCTGCCTTTCTGGTATGAATGGGTTGTCTCTCACCATGACTGGTATAAATTGTCAGCTATGTACAAAGGGGTCTAACTGTCTAAATTGTGGATAATGGTGTCTGTGTCTAACTTACAGTGAAGGTTCTAAAGTGTTTGTGCATTAGTGCTCATTTTTTACACTAGCACTGAGTGCTTGAGCTATATGGTACCCCTTCTATTTCAGGAATCAGTGGTATGTGATGTACCTGCAGAGTAGAGTTGTGCTGCCTCAAGTACGTCTCTATGCACTTGTCTTTATGCCCTGGACCATGCACTGTCCCCAGTGATGGAGGAATAAAGAACTGGATATACCAATCTTTTACCTCCATCTTCAAGTGTACTACATGATAAAGAATTGTCAAGGTCACATGACTCCCATTTTGTGTTTATGTGTGTAAAGACCTGTATGTACAGTTTTTAGAAATAACATGCAAATATGAAGGGAGTTATGTGCATTTGTGGAATCCTATGTAGTTATAATGAGCTCCACCCACAATAGGGCAATGCACATTGACAGAGGGAGCTACTGTAACTTGTTCTGGGAGAGAGGGTTATGGTTGTGCAAGTTTGAATGGCAAGTGACTTTGGATCACTGTACTGTTAATACAAATTAACTCGCAGTTACAATAATATGCACTTGGATTACAATATTGACATAACAGCTTGCACAAATAAGTTCTAAAAGTAGTTTTCTATATGTAGTCCTAAAACTTCAACAATCTTTTGTGCTCTTTTAGTTACACATTTAGTAGCATTTTTAACCATTTGGTTCGGTGTATCACTGATGGCATCTGATATGGCTTGTTTGAGGTCTGGGATTGTTTTGGGGCTCTGTGCGTACACAATTCCTTTCAGGTAACCCCAAAGCCAAGAATCCAAATGTGTCAAATCTGGACTTCTTGCAGGTCATGGAATTGGCCCTCCATGGCCCATCCATCTGTCCTCGAAGGTGTTGTTTAGCCATTCTGTGACTTCATGAAAATAGTGAGATGGTGCTCCATCTTGTTGAAATATTATTTCCTCAATTTTGTCCTCATCAAGAGATGATTGGAGATATGGTCAAAGTCGTTTTAACATTCCTAGATATGACTTTCCTGTCACTGTGCCCTGTTCAAAAAAGTATGGTCCTATGATTTCATCATTAAGGAGTCCACACCAGACCATGATGCCTTCCTTTTTATATGCCCTGTCAACTGTTTTTCGAGGATTGGTTTTGGCCCATGTGATTGCATTATGGATGTTTACTTTACCATTTAATTTAAATATTGCCTCATCCATCCACAAAATATTCTCCTCATATTCATTGTTGTACTTGACCTTCTCCAACCATTCCTCTGCCCATTCCACTCTTTTCTCGTGGTCTCCTTCTTTCAGTTCCTGAACCATTCTGCTCCTGTAAGCTTTCATCTTCAAGTCTTTTCTGACAATTGTTCGTACTGTGCTACATGGTATATCTGTGGCACATGATATTCGCCTCAATGATAACTCAAGGTCATCATTGATTTTCCTATCTATAGCCTGTATGTTGACTGGACTTCTTCCACTTCTCCTCCTCCCTGAATGCTTACGATCATCTGTGCCACCAGTGTCATAGAATCGTTTCACTGTCCTTAGCACAGTGGATGGGCTTAGAGTGCCATGTCCAGGATACTTCACCTTGAACTGTCTAACTGTTTCACTTGCATTTCTCGTTTCTGCATAAAGCATCACAATAGTCACTCTCTGATCCTTTGTAAGCTTTGCTCCAGACATGCTGTACAAAATGACTTCAGTATGTAGTTTTTTTTCCTGCAGTGCTTTTATAGTGCAGTGGAGCAATTCTATTGGTTCCCGCCTATCACAGTGCTGGAGTGATTCTATTGGTTCCCACCCAATCACAGTGGAGTGTTTCTATTGGTTCCCGCCAAAATGCACTACAGCTAATTGATCCTTATTTCCTGTACTTTCTCACAGGCACGTGATATTGAGGTTTATTGCTTTTCAGTCCTACATCAAAATGTATTCAATCTGATGGAGGATATTAACATAGGTACCATATTATCTTATATGTTATCTGTATTAGTGTCAATGTATTATTGTGTGTGTTTGCATTTGTATATGTAAATATGTGAGACTGTGATTTTAAAATTCAGTCTATTTTTAACAGTATCTTTTTTATTTGTGTAATTGTGAGAACATGGTTAGGTTTAACTGCACACACACTTGTGTGGTCACGTGCATGGGGGCATAGAATAACTCACCAGACCTAAATGTAGTTTCTTACCATAGGGAGATGGGAGACAGGGAGATAAAGTTGTAGAAAGGTGACAGATAGATGTATGGTGAGGATGGGATAGGAGTGTGAACGAATGAAGTTGCTGGCTGTTACATGTATCCTTTGGGAGTGCATGTGTGTGGTGTAGAAGAGCCTTTTTCTTGGGAGTATCTGACCTTATGAACTGTATCACATGTACCTGCAGGCCAATAGGAGCATGAGAAAGCAAACAGAATGTTATGTTTCTGTATTCCTTTGATGTCTAGTAGTGCAGTAAGAGGAGGGGCTTAAAACACCTCCCCATGACCTCTATGAATAATTTGCATTGATTATGACACCTGCAACCTCCCACAATCCTCCTACCCATCCTATCTCACACATATTCATGAAAGCAGAAAGAAAGGTTCCTCTGTCCAACATGCACAGATAAAGGTCCTATGGTTGCACAAGCAGTGGGGAGTAATTCCTCTGTTGCACAGAAGTCTCAGTTACAGAAAGGTTCCACTGTGTCATCTGCCTCAGTGATAGAGAGAAAGGTACCTATTTTAGGCAGTTGAAAAGAGGTCTCTCAGCTTCCAAAACAGAGGGTGGCAGTTCTGTTTCCTGGACCATGAGTTTAGTTGATTAATAGTGAAATAGCTACACACACACACACACACTCTCCTACGCTTTCTTGTACACACGATACATATTACCACATCAAGCTTCTAAAAATTGATATTTGCAATAAATACACTACACAAAACAAAAAAAGATAGTCATGTCACTAAGACAAATTTCCATTATGCAGTAGGAAAGGATTAATCGGTATCTCCAGTTGTTACTTCATCCAAAGAAGCACGGTCCTAGTGTGGAGAACATAAAGACATGCAGACACATACTTATGTACTTGAGGAGACATACCTTTACCAGAAGTCTTGTTTCTTTTTTAATTTACCTCTCCAAAGTCTCAATGTTTGCCTCTTTAGCTTGCAAGTAACAACTGTGCCGGCACACATGAAGCGTGAAGACTGAGTAGAAACAAAATACTAGTCTTAATTAAGAAAACACAAACACACACACATACACACACATGTAAACCACTCATGTATAAATATACAGGAAGGAATATCTTCATTCATTGATGCATTCATTTTTCACACGTCTCCCACATCTCTCAGTCTCCAATCTGTTCTGTTACTCTGCCTCCATACTCACCTTATACTTTTTCCACCGCCAAATTACAAGATAACAAAGTCATTACAAATAAGAGGGGTACCAATGGTGCAAATGTATGAGAAGTCCCCTCTGAGGCATCTAAATACCTTACTGGTAGTGAAAGAAAAGGCAGTGTGTGTCACATGGGACATACTTGTAAGTGTAAGGCAATAATTTTTACCTATCAATTTAGCAGCAATTTAGAGACACGTGACCAAGTGGAGAGGAAGCTCTCTGCATAGCTCGTAGTAAGAATGGGTAAAGATATCCCTCATTTAGTTTGCAGAGTGACCTACAATGTACATGTATATCACCATTGGGACCCCGTTTTGTGTACCATTGGGACCCCTCTAATGTTTACACTATAGGGACCACACAACAGTGGGACCCCCCTTTTGTGTACACCATTAAAACTTTTAATGTGTGCACGAACAGGACCGCTCTTATGTGTCCACCATTGGGACCCCTCTTATGTGTCCACCATTGGGACCCCTCTTATTTGTGCAGCATTGGGACCCTTCTTATGTGTACAACATTGGGACCCTTCTTATGTGTGCACCATTGGGACCCTTCTTATGTGTACACCATTGGGACCCTTCTTATGTGTACACCATTGGGACCCCTCTTATGTGTACACCATTGGGACCCCTATTAGGCCCTAGCTCCCCTGAGGCACACGTACCTTAGCGTGGTGGGATGTTACAGTGCGAGCTGTTTCAGCGAGTTGCATGTTGTTGGGCTGGTTCTGCTCAAAGTGATGCTAATTTCTCTGAACACTGTCTGTAACAGGAAACAAATGCGCGGGGCTTACATTCTGAACTGATGATTACTTGTTCATGTACAACATACCGTCTATGATCAATAATGTTCTGCTCTATGTGGTTACATGCACCCGTGTAGCTGCAGTGCTGAACTGGTTCTGTACTTTTCCCTTTATGTAGATGTGTCAACAAAGCATGCAGTGGAAACACATTCACTCCATTCTGCAGTCACCCAATGCATTCTATGACACTTAAATTACACCAACTCAACAGGGGTGTAGCAAACACGTGTCTCACTAGTGAGGACTCAGTCAAGCATTTTTCAAACAATCCCTACCATTCCTATACAAGTGTCAACAAGGTCTGTAGTGGAAGCACATTCGCTCCATCTGCAGTCACCCTATGCATGCTTTGACACTTGATAAAGTCCCAGAAATTACAAAAACACACCAGGGGTCTTGCATGCAGTGGAAACACATTTGCTCCATTCTGCAGGCACCCAATACCTTGACATTGTCCCAGAAAGTACACCAACTCAACAGTGGTGGATCACTCACTTGCCTTACTAGTGGGGACTCAACTAAACATTTTTCTAACCACCCCTTCCCTCCATATACATGTGTCAACATGGCATGCAGTGGAAGCACAATCGCTCCATCTGCAGTCAACCTACGCATTCTGTGACACTTGATAGAGTCCCAGGAATTTCAAACATACATCAGTGGTGTTCCCCACACATGTCTCATTAGTGAGGACTCAGCTAAACGTTTTTCTAACCACCCCTACCCTTCCTGTAAATGTGTCAACAAGGCATGCAGTGGAAGCACATCTGCAGTCACATTATGCATTCTGTGACACTTGATAGAGTCCCAAAAATTAAAAAAATACACAAGGGGTGTTTCCCACACATTAAGGATTCAGCTAAACATTTTTCTAACCACCCCTACCCTTCCTGTACATGACCCAACAAGGCATGCAGTAGAAACACATTTGCTCCATTCTGCAATCACCCGATGCATTCTGTGACACTTGACAGTGTCCCAGAAATTACACCAACTCAACATTGGTGAACCACACACATGTTTCACTAGTGGGGACTCAGCTTAACATTTTTCTAACCACCCCTACCCTTCCTGTAAATGTGTCAACAAGGCATGCAGTGGAAGCACATCCTATTCGTTCTGTGACACTTGATAGAGTCCCAGAAATTACAAAAATACACAAGGGGTGTTCCGTACAGATTAAGGACTCAGCTAAACATTTTTCTTACCACCCCTACCCTTCCTGTACATGGCTCAACAAGGCATGCAGTAGAAACATATTCGCTCCATTCTGCAGTCACCCAATCCCTTGACAGTGTCCCAGAAAGTACACCAACTCAACAGTGGTGTATCACACACTTGTCTCACTAGTGGGGACTCAACTAAACAATTTTCTAACCACCCCTACCCTCCCTATACATGTGTCAACAAGGCATGCTGTGGAAGAACATCTGCAGTCACTATATGCATTCTGTGACACTTGATAGTGTCCCAGAAATTACAAAAATACACCAGGGGAGTTCCCCACACACGTCTCCTTAGTGGGGACTCAACTAAATACTTTTCTAACCACCCCTACCCTTCTTGTACACGGCTCAACAAGGCATGCAGTGGAAACACATTTGCTCAATTCTGCAGTCACTCTATGCATTCTGTGGCACTTGACAGTGTCCCAGAAATGACACCAACTCAACAGTGGTGTACCACACACATGTCTCACTAGTGGGGACTCAGCTAAGCATTTTTATAACCACCCCTACCCTTCCTGTACATGGCTTAATAAGGTATGTACTGGACACACATTCGCTCCATTCTGCAGTGACTCTATGCATTCTGTGACACTTGATAGAGTCCCAGAATTTACAAAAATACACCAGGGGTCTTCCCCACACATGTCTCACTAGTGTGGACTCAGCTAAACATTTTTCAAACAACCACTACCCTTCCTGTAAATATGTCAACAAGGTATGCAGTGGAAGCACATCAGCAGTCACCCAATGCATTATGTGACACATGACAGTGTCCCAGAAATTACAACAACTCAACATTGGTGTACCACACACATGTTTCACTAGTGGGGACTCAGCTAAACATTTTTCTATTCACCCCTACCCTCCCTATACATGTGTCAACATGGCATGCAGTGGAAGCACATTCGCTCCATCTGCAGTCACCTTATGCATTCTGTGACACTTGATAGAGTCCCAGAAATTACAAAAATACACCAGAGGTGTTCCCCACACATGTCTCACTAGTGGGGACTCAGCTAAAAATTTTTCTTACCACCCCTAACCTCCCTATACATGTGTCAACAAGGCATGCAGTGGAAGTGCATTCACTCCATCTGCAGTCATCCTATGCATTCTGCGACACTTGATAGAGTCCCAGAAATTACAAACATACACCAGGGGTGTTAATCACACATGTCTTACAAGTGGGGACTCAGCTAAACATTTTTCTAACCACCCCTACCCTTCCTGTACATGGCTTAACAAGGTATGTACTGGACACACATTCGCTCCATTCTGCAGTGACTCTATGCATTTTGTGACACTTGATAGTGTCCCAGAAGTTACAAACATACACCAGGGGTGTTCATCACACATTTCTCACTAGTGGGGACTCAGCTAAACATTTTTCTAACCACCCCTAACCTTCCTGTACATGGCTCAACAAGGCATCCAGTGGAAACACATTTGCTCCATTCTGCAGTCACCCAATGCATTCTGTGACACTTGACAGTGTCCCAGAAATTACACCAACTCAACATTGGTGAACCACACACATGCTTCACTAGTGGGGACTCAGCTTAACATTTTTCTAACCACCCCTACCCTTCCTGTAAATGTGTCAACAAGGCATGCAGTGGAAGCACATCCTCATCATTCTGTGACACTTGATAGAGTCCCAGAAATTACAAAAATACACAAGGGGTGTTCCATACAGATTAAGGACTCAGCTAAACATTTTTCTAACCACCCCTACCCTCCCTATACATGTGTCAACAAGGCATGCAGTGGAAGTGCATTCACTCCATCTGCAGTCATCCTATGCATTCTGTGATACTTGATAGAGTCCCAGAAATTACAAACATACACCAGGGGTCTTCCCCACACATGTCTCACTAGTGGGGACTCAGCTAAGCATTTTTATAACCACCCCTACCCTTCCTGTACATGGCTTAATAAGGTATGTACTGGACACACATTCGCTCCATTCTGCAGTGACTCTATGCATTCTGTGACACTTGATAGAGTCCCAGAATTTACAAAAATACACCAGGGGTCTTCCCCACACATGTCTCACTAGTGTGGACTCAGCTAAACATTTTTCAAACAACCACTACCCTTCCTGTAAATATGTCAACAAGGTATGCAGTGGAAGCACATCAGCAGTCACCCAATGCATTATGTGACACTTGACAGTGTCCCAGAAATTACAACAACTCAACATTGGTGTACCACACACATGTTTCACTAGTGGGGACTCAGCTAAACATTTTTCTATTCACCCCTACCCTCCCTATACATGTGTCAACATGGCATGCAGTGGAAGCACATTCGCTCCATCTGCAGTCACCTTATGCATTCTGTGACACTTGATAGAGTCCCAGAAATTACAAAAATACACCAGAGGTGTTCCCCACACATGTCTCACTAGTGGGGACTCAGCTAAAAATTTTTCTTACCACCCCTAACCTCCCTATACATGTGTCAACAAGGCATGCAGTGGAAGTGCATTCACTCCATCTGCAGTCATCCTATGCATTCTGCGACACTTGATAGAGTCCCAGAAATTACAAACATACACCAGGGGTGTTAATCACACATGTCTTACAAGTGGGGACTCAGCTAAACATTTTTCTAACCACCCCTACCCTTCCTGTACATGGCTTAACAAGGTATGTACTGGACACACATTCGCTCCATTCTGCAGTGACTCTATGCATTCTGTGACACTTGATAGTGTCCCAGAAGTTACAAACATACACCAGGGGTGTTCATCACACATTTCTCACTAGTGGGGACTCAGCTAAACATTCTTCTAACCACCCCTAACCTTCCTGTACATGGCTCAACAAGGCATCCAGTGGAAACACATTTGCTCCATTCTGCAGTCACCCAATGCATTCTGTGACACTTGACAGTGTCCCAGAAATTACACCAACTCAACATTGGTGAACCACACACATGCTTCACTAGTGGGGACTCAGCTTAACATTTTTCTAACCACCCCTACCCTTCCTGTAAATGTGTCAACAAGGCATGCAGTGGAAGCACATCCTCATCATTCTGTGACACTTGATAGAGTCCCAGAAATTACAAAAATACACAAGGGGTGTTCCATACAGATTAAGGACTCAGCTAAACATTTTTCTTACCACCCCTACCCTTCCTGTACATGGCTCAACAAGGCATGCAGTAGAAACATATTTGCTCCATTCTGCAGTCACCCAATGCCTTGACAGTGTCCCAGAAAGTACACCAACTCAACAGTGGTGTATCACACACTTGTCTTACTAGTGGGGACTCAACTAAACAATTTTCTAACCACCCCTACCCTCCCTATACATGTGTCAACAAGGCATGCTGTGGAAGAACATCTGCAGTCACTATATGCATTCTGTGACACTTGATAGTGTCCCAGAAATTACAAACATACACCAGGGGAGTTCCCCACACACGTCTCCTTAGTGGGGACTCAACTAAATACTTTTCTAACCACCCCTACCCTTCTTGTACACGGCTCAACAAGGCATGCAGTGGAAACACATTTGCTCAATTCTGCAGCCACTCTATGCATTCTGTGGCACTTGACAGTGTCCCAGAAATTACACCAACTCCACAGTGGTATACCACACACATGTCTCACTAGTGGGGACTCAGCTAAACATTTTTCTAACCACCCCTACCCTCCCTATACATGTGTCAACAAGGCATGCAGTGGAAGTGCATTCACTCCATCTGCAGTCATCCTATGCATTCTGTGACACTTGATAGAGTCCCAGAAATTACAAACATACACCAGGGGTCTTCCCCACACATGTCTCACTAGTGGGGACTCAGCTAAACATTTTTCTAACCACCCCTACCCTTCCTGTACATGGCTTAATAAGGTATGTACTGGACACACATTCGCTCCATTCTGCAGTGACTCTATGCATTCTGTGACACTTGATAGAGTCCCAGAATTTACAAAAATACACCAGGGGTCTTCCCCACAAATGTCTCACTAGTGTGGACTCAGCTTAACATTTTTCAAACAACCACTACCCTTCCTGTAAATGTGTCAACAAGGTATGCAGTGGAAGCACATCAGCAGTCACCCAATGCATTATGTGACACTTGACAGTGTCCCAGAAATTACAACAACTCAACATTGGTGTACCACACACATGTTTCACTAGTGTGGACTCAGCTAAACATTTTTCAAACAACCACTACCCTTCCTGTAAATGTGTCAACAAGGCATGCAGTGGAAGTGCATTCACTCCATCTGCAGTCATCCTATGCATTCTGTGACACTTGATAGAGTCCCAGAAATTACAAACATACACCAGGGGTCTTCCCCACACATGTCTCACTAGTGGGGACTCAGCTAAACATTTTTCTAACCACCCCTACCCTTCCTGTACATGGCTTAACAAGGTATGTACTGGACACACATTCGCTCCATTCTGCAGTGACTCTATGAATTCTGTGACACTTGATAGTGTCCCAGAAATTACAAACATACACCAGGGGTGTTCATCACACATGTCTCACTAGTGGGGACTCAGCTAAACATTTTTCTAACCACCCCTAACCTTCCTGTACATGGCTCAACAAGGCATCCAGTGGAAACACATTTGCTCCATTCTGCAGTCACCCAATGCATTATGTAACACTTGACAGTGTCCCAGAAATTACACCAACTCAACAGTGGTGTACCACACACATGTCTCACTAGTGGGGACTCAGCTAAACATTTTCTAACCACCCCTACCCTCCGTATACATGTGTCAACAAGGTATGCAGTGGAAGCACATGCGCTCCATCTGCAGTCACCCTATGCATTCTGTGACACTTGACAGTGTCCCAGAAATTACACCAAAAATACACCATGGGTGTTCCCCACACATTTCTCACTAGTGCGGTATCAGCTAAGAATTTTTCTAACCACCCCTACCATTCCTGTAGATATGTCAACAAGGCATACAGTGGAAGCACATTCGCTCCATTTGCAGTCACCCTATGCACATTCTGTGACAATGGACACTGTCCTACCTAAGAGATAGAGACCCTCTTATTTCCTTTGATGTCCAGACCATTGGGACCCCTCTAATGGGAACCCCCTTTAATGTCATTGGGTTATCTCTTAATTAATAATGTGTGCACCATTGCGAGTCTTCTTTGGCTCTTGCTCCCCTGAGGCACACGTACCTTAGCGTGGTGGGACGTTACAGTGCGAGCTGTTTCAGCGAGTTGCATGTTGTTGGGTTGGTTCTGCTCGAAACGACGCTGTTTTCTCTGAATACTGTCTGTAACAGGAAACGAATGCGCCGTGCGTAGTACGTAGGCTTACATTCTGAACCGATGCTTACCTATTCGCGTATACCATAGCGTCTTTGATGAATCACGTTCTGCTCTACGTGGTTACATGCACCCGTGTAGCTGCAGTGCTGTACGCGCGTACTTGCCGGATCGATGGATCGAATTGAAATGATGCCCACCGAGTTTGGTTTGTTATTAAAACCGTTACTGCTGTTACAAACGGCGCGGTATGGCATGATTTGGGTTCTATAAAGATGCTGTGTTTTTAAAGCACTGAAGCACTGCCTGGGAAACAACTTATTTAACGGCTTGGGGTCATTGATGGTAAAAACACTGGGTTTTACAATATTTGCTCCTGCATCTGCATGGGCCACGATGACTATTCGGATAGGTGAATGCAAAGTGCCCGCAATATGATGTTGCAGAGATGCAAAGTTTAGGAGGGTGGGGCTGTGTTGTGGCAATGTATCACGTGAATGCGATAATTATTCAATTATGTTCACGTGAGGAACTCTCGTTCTCGGACCTAACATTATTTTATATGGATACCGCGCATGCGTAAGCGCTGCCTAACTTCAACAGCTTTAAACTCTGCTTCCAAAACACGAATCAATGCAATTGTTAGTTCCACAATTAGAGTATGACTTCCTCTACGGGTCTAATAATTCAAACTCTGCTTTTCCCAAGTCCAATTAACGGAAATTAATCAATTCCGTTTTAAACATTTGGCTTCGTTAGGCACCAGGCAAGATGGTAAACTGTTTATTGGCACGATTATTGGATGCTCCTTTGCAAAGATTTACGGCGATATTGGTGATTTATATGCTATAGCTTGACTTTGAGCGGGGGTTTTCCCGCAAAAACCTTAGATAAGGTAGATCACGTGATAAGTAATATTAATAGCTATAAAAATTAATTTTTACACACTCTCTGGGGGTTGTTGCTTGTTGATCAATGCATTGGCATGTATTAAATAAACTTAATAATAACTTTTAATAACTACGTATTAATAGCTTTAAGTTAGTCATTGGCATGATTATTACTTCAAACAGCATAATTTTACAATGTTCAGTTCTGGAGTTATAGCAATTCAAACATTTTGCGCGACTTTTGGATCACCCTGTATAATTATTGAAAGCTAGACTGAACTGGAACGTTCCCAGCTACTAACTTGTGCTACATTTCATTGCCATATTGATTTACTACTAGCTCGCAAACACCCAATTGCAAGATGGACACACGTCTTCAGAACTTCTGGAAAGAGAGTATCAATAAGGAGATGACCCTTCGCTTCGCATGGCAGGCCAGATACGCTAACAAGGAGCGCTCCAAAGCCGAAGCCCAGGCCAAACCTAAGGCCACCTCTACGGCCAATACGGCTCTACACAACTCCATCACCAGTAAAATTAAGCGACTGGAGATGTCAACAGAGCGAATGCGTGAGGAGAACTCGGACGGCCAGAAGGTACCGGAGAAGTGGCAGAACGCTGCGCACAATTGTTTGGCTAGCTCAAACGATGTTCTGCAATCTACATCGGATATGCGGCCCGCGACCTCGTTTACTCGATCGCTGCTGTACAATGGTTTGAGCGTCCACGGAGAGGGAAGGTACGCCTACTTGAAGCGGAGAAAAACGGTCGTGCCCGATCAGAAGTACCTCTATCCCGTACTGTCCTCTACTGAGTACGGATGGAAGATCCTTGAACACGCCAAACTAGACAGGTCGCCACACGGACATGCAAGCGTCATCAGGGACAGTTTTTACCGCAACAGCGGCATCATTTTCGAATGAAGCAGATTGCAACTGTATCATGCATAGGTCATTATACTGATAAACTATTGTATGCATGCATACATGGTGCCTATTGAGACATATATAATGTTATGCAATATAACGGGTATGAATATATACACCGCATGCATTGACGGATCCAAGGTCATTCATGCGGTCATAAATCTTCAAACAACAGGGCCATCTTGTCCACTGATGACCCTAGAATTTCATACACCTGCGGACATTTATTTTTAGCACATCAACGCTAAAATGACAACTCCATCTCCACACATCACTTCATATTTACAACGCACCGCTCTATGGAGGGCATCTTTGTACTTGTTCACAAGGATTGGGTCAACCTCTGCTGGAGTGGTGGTGTCCTCAACCTCTCCCTACATGGACATACACACCTCCATGTAACATGCAAACACAGTATCACAAACCTCTGGCTTGTCAGCATCTTTCATACTTCCTATAAGGTGACAAAATAAACAATATCATAGAAGGATGGGGAGGAGGCCCTACCTTTGGACTTCCTGGGGGCCACAGCCTTAGCCTTCCCACTGCTAGAGGTCACCTGCATCTTTGGTCATGGTACATGCACATACTGTACAGAGCACATGGCCACACCCACCTTCTCTTTCTCCTTTCCCTTCTGCTTGGCATCTGCTGCCTTCTTCACCTCCTTGGTCCCCTTCTTGTCCTTCTTAGATGACTGAACTGCACATGTGAGTACATGTACAAACATGTATATCACACTCTCCACACTCCCTCCCCCTCACCAGGTAATGATGGTACACTCTCCACACTCCCTCCCCTCACCAGGTGATGATGGTACACTCTCCACACTCCCTCCCCTCATCAGATGACTCTCCACACTCCCTCCCCCTCACCAGGTGATGATGGTACACTCTCCACACTCCCTCCCCCTCACCAGGTGATGATGGTACACTCTCCACACTCCCTCCCCCTCACCAGGTGATGATGGTACACTCTCCACACTCCCTCCCCCTCACTAGGTGATGATGGTACACTCTCCACACTCCCTCCCCCTCACCAGGTGATGATGGTACACTCTCCACACTCCCTCCCCCTCACCAGGTGATGATGATACACTCTCCACACTCCCTCCCTCTCACCAGGTGATGATGGTACACTCTCCACCTGCTCAGGCTCAATAGGCTTGCTTGCAGAGGAGAACTCCTTCAGAGGCACACCCATCACCTGGCTCAGGTGAGCCGAGATGGTGACAAGACTGTCCACTGCTTCACACAAGACTTCGTAGCTAAAAGAAAGAAATAGTTATACTACATGTATGTACATGTACATAATTATATGTATATGTGTTTGACGTGTGTGTGTGTGTGTGTGGTGTGTGTGTGTGTGTGTGTGTGTGTGTGTGTGTGTGTGTGTGTGTGTGTGTCTATGTTCTCAAATACCCAATAGGATTAAAGCCTTGCTTTGGGATGCTCAGGTGGTGGGAAAGTGAGTGATCCAACAGCCATGTTCAGCTCTTTCAGTTTCTCTTCTCTGACCACGTCATCTTCAATATGGAGAATAGCCTAGCAATGTAGGAGGAAGGGAGGAGGGGAAGGAGGAAGAGGAATGACTGATCTGTTCTAGTGTACATAAAAGATGTACATGTACATCTTTTATGTACAGTAGTAGCTGAGGTCATCACTTACCCCAAACATATCACCACAACCACACCCACCCACACAGTAACCTTGACCACCATCCCATACCACCTCCATACACCACCATAGAGCACCTACCTCCTGTAAGGAGGAAATGGAGAGGTCCCATCCTGTGTGGGCGTGGGCTTCTTGTAGCTCCAGAATACCTACATTGGTTTATTATAAAAGTTTATATATGTAGTTACATCATCACACTCTCCCCACCTCCCATCACACCCTCCCCACCTGCACTGCTAGGTTCCTCCAGGACGGCAGGCTGCTTCCCTTTCTTGGCCTCCGCCTCCTTCTTCTCCTTTGGCCCCTTTGGGGGGACCTTGGGGTCGGCCTTCCCTGGGGGCACCTCCCCCTCAGGGGGCGGAGGGGACACAATGGCACCATACATGGACTTGAGTCTTTGCATGAGGTGGTGATGATAGAACAGCTGGAACAGCACACAGATGGCTCAGCTAGCACACACCACATGCTTGAGGCTCACCCCAGGGTTCTGCAATACAAAGGCATCTTCTTCCTGCAAGTGGTGCATGTGTTAGCGGTTATTATTATAAGAAGGCGTGGCCCCACTAACCATCTCAAAGGTCAGCACAGCCTCAGGGGTGTGTGGGGGCGTACACACACTATCCACCAGCCTCTTCACCACAGCAGCAGCTGCATCTGATGCCATGCCTCTGGTCAGCATGTCCTGTATGGGGGAGGGGATGGGGAGGAGGAAGGTGATGATTAAATGGTTATAGATTACAGAGGATCAGAGAAGAGAAAGAGACAGCCTATGCTAATCTTATGTGATCTACATGTGCATGCCACATTGAACAGGGACCAGTTATAATTAGTCTCATATCAAACCACAGCTGCGGATGGATTACATCACCGCTATGCAGATAGTAGGTCTGGAGACTACTGTCAAAATCCTGGCCAGTGGGTGGTCCCGATGTTGCATGAATTTCAATACTACAATCTAATTGCAGGCATGCATAGAATTGTCTGCATGAAAGTGACATGCTGAATATGGATGTCGACACAATCTCCTTACATGTACATGTAGTTGCCCTACTGAAGTGTTTCTATACATGTAGTTCAGCTATTGGTAATAGAAAGCTTTCTCTATGGCCAGGATGTGTTTGTTAGCCTTCCAACTGGACCAGGCAAGTAGCTGTGCTACTGGGTTCTCCCAGGTGTTTATAACCAACTACATGTAAGAGGTAAAAGCGGATTGATTTTATAGTGGTAACCGTACGTTCCCTAAGGGCATTGATGGAGGGAAGGATATTAAATGCCCTTGAACCACAGCCTCACTCCATATTAAGGGCATCTATTCGAACCAATCGCACAGTTATACATAATTCTGTACAGGTTACATAACCGCAATGTTACCCACAAGCGTGTGACAAGTACGTGGCTGAATCTAATTAAGGCACGCCCACTGGCCAGGATTTTGACAGTAAAGTCTCCAGACCCTCTACTGTGATGTAATCCATCGAAGCTGTGGATTGATGATCTGGGTACAAGACTAGGGACCAGTAGGATGTCAGTTAACACACCTCAATGGCACTCCTCTTCTCTACATGGAGGTCTTCCTGAAAGGCCACACCCCTCAGGACAAACACAAGGGGCTTCCCCTTGGCCAGCACAGGTCCAGTCTGCAGGGCCCATGTCTCAGAGAACACACCAGGATTGGGGGACTTGAAGATGAAGGGAAAAGGGAAACACTGTCCTGGTAGAAGGACACCTGCAAGGGAGGAGGTGGGGTTTAGAACTAGTAGGAGGGGGGAGGAGGGACCCACCTCCCCTGGTATCAAAGTAGAACCTCTGTGTATTTCCCCTCACTGCTCCATGAGGGTTTGCCCTGGGAACGTGCTAATACATGTATGCATAGCAAGTGGAAGAATACGCAGTGATTTATACAGCAGTAGTACATGTACACACAGGGTTCAGTACTGCAAATGCACACCATGAAGTATGCAGGATACATGTATGTACAGTACATGTAATCTACCTCTTCCCCAGTACCTACCTCCTCCCCAGCAAATGCCTCTTCCCAGTACCTGCCTCCTCCCCAGTACCTTCCTTCTCCCCCTGAGTCCCAGTACCTTCCTCTTCCCCAGTACCTTCCTCTTCCCCAGTACCTTCCTCTTCCCCAGTACCTTCCTCTTCCCCAGTACCTTCCTCTTCCACAATACCTGCCATGTGTAGTAGATTGCTGTGGTCCCACAGTTCTCCAACTGGAGGTGGGAGGTGGTCATCTCACCTAGCCCCGCCTCCAAGAGGACCCTGAACTCCAGGGGTTCCCCACATGGCTGGTTCCCCTGAGTATCAGGTAGCCCCTCCCATTTCACCAGACAGTATCAATCTTCAGTGCCGGGCCAATGGCGGGAAGGTTGCATACATTGAGCTGGAGATCCAGTGTGCTGTGGTTATGGAGGAGGGTCCCAGAGGAGAAGGGAGAAGGTAGGAAGTGGAGGGAAGTTGTAAGTGTATATGAACATCGTAACATGTACATGTACATTATATTATACACTCCACACACACACCACACACTGTGCACATATAACACACACCTCACTACTGATCCCATCTGCTACCCCCAGTGGACACACCACACACTGTGCACATATAACACACACCTCACTACTGATCCCATCTGCTACCCCCAGTGGACACACCACACACTGTGCACATATAACACACACCTCACTACTGATCCCATCTGCTGCCCCCAGTGGACACACCACACACCTCGCTGGCCTTTCATCCTCCTCATCACTGGAGCACATGGAGTCATTCCTGGCCTCCTCCCCATCTTCCTCACTGCTTGAGTCCAGGGAGTCTGCTCTCAGCCTCTGCTTCCTCCAGGGTGACCTGCCAACCACCTCCAGCCCATCCAGACCCTGAACAGAGACATTATAGCACACGCAGGGGGAGGCTCCCCTAAGGTACACGCCCACCAGACCCTAGCTGGGGGAGGCTCCACTATGGTACATGCCCACCAGACCCTGGGGGAGGCTCCACTATGGTACACGCCCACCAGATCCTGGGGGAGGCTCCACTATGGTTCATGCCCACCAGACCCTAGGGGAAGCTCCCCTATGGTACACACGCCCACCAGACCCTGGGGGAGGCGCCCCTATGGTACACGCCCACCAGACACTAGGGGAAGCTCCCCTATGGTACACACGCCCACCAGACCCTAGGGGAGGCTCCCCTATGGTACACACCCACCAGACCCTGGGGGGAGGCTCCCCTATGGTACATGCTTACAGGAGGGAAAGCTGGTACATCCTGGAGCTGGCCACGCCTCTCTGCAAGGTATGCAGACTGCCTCCAGGCATGGTAGAGGGGAGAGTCTGTATTGGTCAGCCCTATAAGGAGAGGGAGGGAGGGAAGAGGAGAGCGAAGGGGAGAGGGAGGAGGAAGGGGAAAGGGGAAGAGGGAGGAAGGCAGATGGAGGGGGAGGGAGAGGAAGGGAGGGGGAGAGGAAGGGGAAGGAGGGAAGGAAGGGGAGGGGGAGGAAGGAGAGAGGACAGGCACATGTATAGTAATGAAAGGCAAGGGAGGGGTGAGGAGACAGTAGTACCTTTCTCCTTCTGCACAACACTTGGTGTACCAACAAACTCTAGTTCTGGGGGTAGTCCCTTCTCAGTCTGTGTTAAGGTGATTCTGAAACATCACACATGTAATATGTACCTCAAGGCACACACATCCACATACTCACTTTATTCCTGTGACATCATCACCAATGTTGACTTGCTGTTTCCAAAATTCACTCCCAACATGACCTACATGTACACATGATCAGAAGCCATCATTATCACCAGGGGACATAAAGATGGAGCCACACCCACATCCTTTGCCTCTGTTCAGTGGGTGGATTGCTTGACCTACATGTATTGCACTCCTGGAAACGATATGTACATGTACAGTGTATGTAAAGGCACCACCCCCTCCTCCTCCCCTCACCTCTCCTCCTGAATGTTCCTGAACCCATCCCCTTGGTTCATTGCCAGCTGCTCTGGATTGGACAACAGCTTCCCTTCACAAAGTTAACATGACATCATGACCACACCCACCCAAGGGGCGGCCCTCACTGGAGATGACCTTCTGTTGCAGCCTTCTGTCCTCCATGCTTCTCCTCCACTGCTTCAGGGCGTGGGTCTCCCTTGGCTGCAGAGGGGGGCCATGCATAGGTACATGGACTTGGTGGGAGTGTGGAACTGGTCACTCTCCACGTACTATTGCCCACCCTCCCTCCTCCCCGTACCAAAATGGTCCTCTGGTAGGTCATCTCCTCTTTCACCTCTATAGGCCGTACCTCTGGTAGGACCACTGGAGGTGGGCGTGTCATCTGGGAGGGGCAGGAAAATGTTACATGCTTAGTGGCCTCAATGCAATCCTCCCACCAACCCATCCCACTCTTCTCCTCCCCACTCCCACCTCATTCTTTTTGTACAAAGTTGCAGCGTAGCTCTCTGATGGAGCCAACACACTGTGTGGTATGAAGGTGCTGGTGATGTCATAGCGAGGGCCTGGGTCTGGGGACCCTGAGGAGGGAGGGGAGGAGAGGGTAGGGAGGAGAAGGGAGGGAGGAGAGGGGAGGGGATAGAGGGAAGAGGAGGGAGGAGAGGGGCAGGGTGGGAGAAGAGAGAAGGGAGGAAGGAGGAGAGGGGAGGGAGGAGATATTAGTATGCATCATTGTGTAAGTGTACATGTACATGCACATGTAGGTGTAGATGAAGTAGTACATCAAATTTGTGAGCGCCACAACTGATGTCACATTCTTAATAAGGTTACCATCGTCTTGAAGAACAATTACAAACTGCTGCAACCATTGAGGGAAAACAGTCTTATGATGCATATTACCCTCTGGAGGACAGCAGAAGCAAGCTAATGGTTAAACCTTTCTCCAATTCCCAAACTCATGAGATTGTGAAAATCCCAAATCATCGAGAACCTATCTCAATGGAAGGCATAAATGGTTATGTATTTTGTGCATATGGAGATGCATGGTGGCTTTAGTAAAGCTACCCCGACAGAATGGAACTTAACCTTCAGTCCCTACATCCAGCTGGCCCATCACCATCCTTCTCATTTCCTACCAGAGATGACAGACTGACTGTCAAGCACACAGATATAATTTAATGAAGGCTAATCCCAAAAGTGGACAGGTACATGTATATATAGTGTGTCCATTGCTGGATGCTACAAATGCGGCGATATAAAAGTGGTCCATTCCGATGAAACCTTAATTCATCATCATAGAAAAACGGCAATAATCATATTGTATAAGCCAAGTTGAACTTTTAAACATTTCAATGCTTTTTCAATCATAAGCAATGTATTTTTTTACTGTGTGCATGTGTTCTATCGTGTCTATAGAACGCTATAAATTACCGCATGTGATCTAACTTGGCTGCTTTGCACGCTGCTTTGCTAGTCTGCATGCAGATGTAATTATTAAGAGCTGCATTGATATATAAGGCTTATGCATTTACAGTAATGAAGGGAAGGGGTGTAAAATGATAAAATGTTACGCGTAGTACTGAACTAGTTTATTTAAAGTGCGTGCATCAAACTGTGATAGTTGTAGCTCTTATCAATTACAATGTGTAAAAGGTTACTCTACTTATTTTACAACTAGTACCTGTGATTCTGTTGCTAGCAGATCTTTTAGTTTTTTAGTTTCCCCTAATTCGGACCCACTTTACTCGCTTAAATAACTTCATAGCCCTCAGAGATCCTGATTTTTATGAAATCAGGTTGGCCCAGTATGACAAAAGCCAGTGGCACAGTTTTCAAAACTAATTGAAAATCATTAAATAACAATATCCATATACCATTTTGATAACTATTGATGTGTGTATGGATGAAATAGCATGCTGTATATTGATTTTTCCACAAACATCGAACCCTCATTAATCTAAAAGTGGAAACGCCCACCTATTGAACAAATGTTTTGATAAAAGTTTAATAAGCATCATTTGAAAGTGTTCAAGGTGAGATAATAATAAATTAGGTTTTGACATGTCTTTAGTACCTCTGCTAAGCATGAAAAGGACTTTTTTCCGAGAACTGACATGATCCTACCCAAACACACCCTCCCCACCTCCCATCACGCCCTCCCACCACACCCTCCCCACCTCCCATCACACCCTCTGGGGGGCGGAGGGGACACAATGGCACCATACATGGACTTGAGTCTTTGCGGGAGGTGCTGATGGTAGAACAGCTGGAACAGCATGTGTCTGGTTAGCATTTCCTATATGGGAGAGGGGGTGGGGAGGAGAAAGGTGATGATCAAGTTATACACATTACAGAGGATCAGAAATATCTACATGAACATGTACAGCTGTGTGTGTGTGTGTGTGTTATACTACTTGGGGTGAGGGTACTTGCCCTGTGCATTGAGCAGGGACCAGTAGGATGTCAATTAACACACCTTACCTACATGGAGGTGAATGGCCACACCCCTCAGTACAAACATAAGGGGCTTCCCCTTGGCCAGCACAGGTCCGGTCATGTCTCAGAGAACACACCAGGATTGGGGGATGCAAAGCTGGAACTATACAGTAAGAACATGAAACCTTGCTCAATAAATTTGTCCCGGTTGGATCGATGTACCTGTATACGGTTCTTTTCTAGGACGTCCCCCCCCCCCCAATTATAATTAATCAACAAATCAATTAACAGCCTTTGATGTAATCAACAGTGTCCCGTTCTGACTGTTACTCTATTTTTGTAACTTGTAAACTTACCATACATACTGCTGAACCTAAGCTAAACTAAGCCCAGCTAGACGGGGGAACAGTCGGCTGATCCGCTAACAAATCCAGCTAGACCCAGCTAGACCCTCGTTCTGCCTGGAAAATCCAGCTAGACCCGGACAAAATTTTGTCCCGGTAAAGCTGGATTTGTTAGCGAATCAGCCGACTGTTCCCCCGTCTAGCTGGGCTTAGTTTAGCTTAGGTTCAGCAGTATGTATGGTAAGTTTACAAGTTACAAAAATAGAGTAACAGTCAGAACGTCACACCCTCCATCTTCACCCCAGCACATCCATCCTCTCCATAGAAGTATCGTCCCCTTCAAGATTTCGTCCACCGATGACTGCTCGGGGATGTTCTGTTGCTGGGGGAGCAGGACTGCTGAGGTGGTCGGACTGCCATCAGAGACGCTAGCGCTGTGGTCTTTCTCCCTATTATTCGGCTGACATAATCACTCCAAATGATGCGCAAACAGCGCAATGGCAGCTGTCTATTATATACTTTGTGTATGGTCAATAAACTATTACATGTACGTTGAAAGTGCACACGTGAGGGGTTACCCATTATCGTACTGGCAGTATAGCTAACGACGGCGACATCATTGTTACGTATACCGGTGTTTGGATTCGATCTCGTTCGGCGTGAATGATTTTACCTTCACAAGAGGATAAGGCCGTCATAAGGATGTGTTCCTTCATCGGCTGGGTGAAGCAAGAAAGATTTCCTAAACAGCCTGACAACACTGCGCTACAGATCTGGTATTGGATCGCCCGCAACTAGTGCGGTACGTACAATGGGCTATTCCATTATACACCCCTAATATATGTCCAAGGGGGTATAATAATACATGCTTGTCCAGGTGGCATTTACAAACAGACCTGCCAAGTCTCACGCATTTCGCGGGAGACTTACGCATTTACAGCCACTAGTACTCTCACGCACTCCCGCTAGCCATGTCCATTCTCACGCATATCCGTCTACGTCTTTGCAGAAAATGAACATAATATGATCGTGTAGAAATATAACTTCTTCCATTTATACTGGGGTTACTGCATCTTGAAGGCCCAGTTGTCATGGCTCCGGGGTATCCAATAAAATCCCATGTCATCGAAAGATGGCCCCTACTTGGCCTAATATTTTTAAAAAGTATAATAAATCATCTATTCTCCTACATCTTGTTTGTGTGTGTTTTGTGTGTTATTAATAATTATTAGGTACATGTATATAAATGGTGTAAATGTTAAATTTTATTTTCGCTGTGCTATAAAATGAAAAATAACTTTTACTTCTGTCTTCGTTTAAAGGCCCATGACTACCAAACCACTGCAAAGAAATGTGGAAGAATTCAGGGATGGTTAGTTCCCTATGATACATGGCATGGTACGGTGCATATTGTATGACTGCAGCTCTATCAATATTCTGAGTGTCATGCACGTGTGTAGCTAGCCCTGTTACTTTTCCTTTAAAGGAGATGAGGCTATCGTGGTGCTGCTGCAGGAGGTGAGGAAGAGGTCAAGACTGGCCAGGAGGACACCGCCCACAAGCTGGTGAGGAGTGGCAGGAAGGACTCGTACCCCTTCAAGCGGGAGGCCAATGAAATGTAACACCGCTTCAGTGAAGACGTCACTGAACGGGTGGAGGAGGCCATGGTGGTAGTGCCTGTGGACCATTCTCCTTTTCATACGTTTCTTACGGCACGTAAATCAATACCTTTGGAAGCAAAAGTTCAAATATGAAGACCTACGGGTGGCTATGGTGATGTTCAACAAAGGTGAGTTGATGTATGCATTTGACCTTAAGTCATGTCATTAGGTCACCAGAGAAAGCTCTACATGGCGGGAATTGGTGGCTGTGAGATGGTGTCACTATCAGTTGGGGACAAGCGAATTCATGGATACATGATATGGTGTATTGGCTCAGCTGTGTGTTTATTTTCCCATTGCAGGTGTGTATTCTGCAGGCGTCTGGCGGCTGCTGGGTGACCTGGAGGATCCAGAGCTTCCACGACTTGCGGCTGGGCTACCAGCCATTGTGCTGCAGAGCAGAGCAGATAGTACCACCAAGAAATATCTGGGTGCCTTTAAGCGATGGAAGACATGGGCAGATGCCAGGCGAGCAGTACCCAGTGAAGGGTACACACCTCGCCCTATATGTGCAGCATGTTAGTGAGTCCAAGCATTCCAAGTCAGCAGTGGAGGAGGTGGTGCATGCACTGGCATGGCTGCATAGGGTAGCGGGTATAGATGCAGTGCAGAAACCCTGTAAGTATAATTACAGTTTGTATGATTTTTTAAAGTAGTGACCAACATTGTTACAGAAGCACAGACATTCCTGATTCGTTACCCAGTATGCTGACAACATTATCAGCTGTGCTGAATTATGAAAATACCATCACCACATCAATAAGACGTAACAATGTCCTTAATGATGCAATTCGAGCTTTAGCACGACCCAGATTTTCTGTTAACAACAGCTTTAAGGTACTAGATTAATGTATAGATGGTTAACTGCTATATATATATCAATCCGCATAAACAGGTTGAATTTGAACGTCCATAGTTTATTGACCATAATTAAAGACAGCTGCCGACGCGACGATTGCGCATCCTTTGGAGTTATATTGTTCCTGCAGCCGAGATTATAGTGAGGAAGTAGGCTAGTGTCTCTGATGGCAGTCCGACCACCTCAGCAGTCCTATTCCCCCAGCAACAGAACATCCCCGAGCAGTCATCGGTGGACGAAATCTTGAAGGGGGACCCGGACGATATTTCTGCCAGCCCTATATGTCCAACCGAGTAAGTTCTTACTGTAAACGCACATTTGAGCAAGGTGTTAGGTCTCGTGTTCTTAATGTTAAAACACATTTCGAAATCAAGTTAAACTGTTAGGCTTTAGGGTCCCAGCATCTGCGTAGTTCCAGCGTAGCATATTGCTGCATACTAAAGCTATCTGGCTTAAGTGCTTCTTCCCTCCCACGTATTGCAGATCCATCGTCAAGCCCCTCCTCCTGGTATTGAAACGAAGAAGCTGAAGAAAGTTCTAGTTAAGAAGTCCCGCCAGCGGGAAGATGCCACCAGGGGGGTCACCCTGGAGGAAGCAGAGGCTGAGAGCAGACTCCCTGGACTCAAGCAGTGAGGAAGAAGATGGGGAGGAGGCCAGGAATGACTCCATGTGCTCAAGTGATGAGGAGGATGAAAGGCCAGCAAGGTGTGTGGTGTGTCCACTGGGGGCAGCAGATGTGGAGCATGGTGGTTGGGGAATGTTGTAAGTGTTCTTTATCTTTCAACTGAGTGATTAGTGTATAATATAATATTCATGTTACGATGTTCATATACACTTACAACTTCCCTCCACTTCCTACCTTCTCCCTTCTCCTCTGGGACCCTCCTTCATAACCACAGCACACTGGATCTCCAGCCCAATGTATGCAACCTTCCGGCCATTGGCCCGGCACTGAAGATTGATACCTGTCTGGTGAAATGGGAGGGGCTACCTGATACTCAGGGGGACCAGCCATGTGGGGAACCCCTGGAGTTCAGGGTCCTCTTGGAGGCGGGGCTAGAGGAGATGACCACCTCCCAGGAGAACTGTGGGACCACAGCAATCTACTACACATGGCAGGTACTGGGGAGGAGGCAGGTACTGGGGAGGAGGCAAGTCAAGTCAAAAGTCAGTGCTATAGTGATATAATACAGTAGCACTGTAGTAGGAGGAGGCAGGTACTGGGGAGGAGGCAGGTACTGGGGAGGAGGCAGGTACTGGGGAGGAGGCAAGTCAAGTCAAAAGTCAGTGCTATAGTGATATAATACAGTAGCACTGTAGTAGGAGGAGGCAGGTACTGGGGAGGAGGCAGGTACTGGGGAGGAGGCAGGTACTGGGGAGGAGGCAAGTCAAGTCAAAAGTCAGTGCTATAGTGATATAATACAGTAGCACTCATGTTGTACTATTTGGGCTAGTCCACACCTTACTTTCTTTGTGTCCTCCATGTTGTGTGTAATGTGTGTAGTGTAGTTGTGCATGTGTAATGTTTGCATATGTGGTGTTAGGTAATATTTGTGTTTGGATGTCACATACATACAGATGCTGCATGCAAGTGCAGTCATTTGGCCCATTCAGTGGCTACCTTTTGTAGGGAAACAGATACTGAAAGCTGATTCTAATCTGGATCCCCTCTATTTCTTGCTCCCAACAGGAACAAGGGACAACAATAACATGGGCCCATGCTGACTGTTTGTAGCAACCAAGAACTTGCTTCACATGATCACCATCCATTGAAGTGTGCAGGTGTTGTGCAATCTAGCCTAATCTAGTCTAGAATCCTCACATGATCTGCTGTTGCCAACTAGATTGAAAGTGTCTGTGGCTGAAACATTCAGTCTGTTATCCAGGTAATTATAAGAGGGGGAGGTGTGGGTGTGGGGGTGGGGGTGTGTACATGGTGCATGTGCATATAGGTGCTTGCTTCGTTGTGTATATTTGTGTGCAAACATGCCCTGTTTGTGTTTCTTAATGCTTTCTAAACTTTGTACACAAGCCAGGGTGTGCTTGCCCAAGTTTGTGCACCCCCCCCTGTATGGGTGTGGGCGTGTTCAAGTGTGTCTGGGGTTGGGTGTTCATCCACCTGGGTCTACTGCACATGTAGGTTGTATCCCCTCTGTAAATGACGTCTGTCTACATGTAGGTTGCACCCCTTCTTTTGTGCCAGAGACATGTTATCACCCCTTCACACACTTGTATCCCATTCAGTGTGCACACATCATCATAGTGATTACATCACTGCTCATTTTGCTAATTTATATTACTCATCCTGTCTCATTGTCTCTCTCACCACCTCCTCCCCCTTCCACCTCACCACCACCTCCTTCCCCTCCCACCACCCCCTCTCCCCTCCATACAGGGTCATGTACCTCAGCCAGGCAAGCTCCTAGACTATGTCGTCAGACCGCCTCCCCCAACACATCGTGTGTACTGCACAGTCATCCCCAGTAGCCCTGTCAGTCCCATTCCCATGTCAGGTGCCACACAGTGGTACCGGCACTCGACCTTCTACACCCTCTGTGTGGAGCACATGGGCACCCTCATACCCGTCCTTCTACACCCTCTATGTGGAGCACATGGGCACCCTCATACCCGTCCTTCTACACCCTCTATGTGGAGCACATGGACACCTTCATACCTGTCCTGGAAGAACACAAGTGTAGCAGCAAGATAAGGCAAAGTTTGGCCATCTCCCTCCCAACAGGCTCGGCTGACCCACTCCCAGCGGCTGGCCTCTCACACGTATGCAGACTTGCCCCAGGATACTGTGGAAGGCGTGTCCACAAACCCGGGACCATTGCGTGCCAATCTGTACACCATGGAGGGGCACAACTCGCTCAACACCAAGTCTGGGATCCAGGTGGCCTGCAGGGATGATGAGGGTGAGGTGGTGAGGCACACCCAGGCTGCCTGCTCCTCCCCGCTGGGTGTTACGTCCCAGAGGTGTGTGAGCACACTGGACCAGTCCTGGCAGCTGGCCGAGGTCACCTCCAATGTCATGGCCTCCAAGTTCAGGATCCAGAGCCTGTGCGACCGCCTGCCAAGGGAGATGGCCAGTCCTTCTCCCACTCATTCCAGTGTACATGTATGTGTGCATGTGTGTTGTTTGTGTACGTGTTGTGCTTCTAGCTTACAGGACATTGTTAGTATGTGGCCTGGGTGCCTGTACATGGCCAATTTTCATTCATAGTGCAGGTCAATTTTAACCCTACACAACTCTTCAGAGCACACTTGTGGTGTGTGTACATGTGTGTGTGCATACATTGAATTATTTGGCTCATTGGCTATGCAGCCTACTGGAGTGGGTATGGGGAAGAGGTACATGCATGACACAGTGTTAGTCTGTTGTACCCTCTGGCTGTGTGTGTACATGTAGTTTGGGTACAATTGCCCCAAGCATTCAATCATCCTAAACATTGCACTCTTTTTGCTCTGCCTGGCCCTTGTAAGGGTGGGAGTGTCATGTTCCTTGTCTTTCTTGAGGGGCAATGTGAACTGCTGGTTCAGATGTGTGTGTACATGCACTTGTGTTTGGCTGCTGTTGTTGTCATGGTGATGTCCCCTGTTTGACCTAGTTGTAGAAAGAGGCCTAGGTGTGATGATGGGAGGTGTGATGATGGGAGGTGTGATGATGAGAGGTGTGATGATGGGAGGTGGGGTGATGGGAGGTGTGGTGATGGGAGGTGTGGTGATGGGAGGTGTGGTGATGGGAGGTGTGGTGATGGGAGGTGTGATGATGGGAGGTGTGGTGATGGGAGGTGTGATGATGGGAGGTATGGTGATGGGAGGTGTGATGATGAGAGGTGGGGTGATGGGAGGTGTGATGATGGGAGGTGTGGTGATGGAAGGTGTGATGATGGGAGGTGGGATGATGAGAGGTGTGGTGATGGGAGGTGTGATGATGGGAGGTGTGATGATGAGGTGTGGTGATGGGAGGTGTGATGATGGGGGGTGTGATGATGGGAGGTGTGATGATGGGAGGTGTGGTGATGGGAGGTGTGGTGATGGGAGGTGTGATGATGAGAGGTGTGGTGATGGGAGGTGTGATGATGAGAGGTGTGGTGATGGGAGGTGTGGTGATGGGAGATGGGATGATGGGAGGTGTGATGATGGGAGGTGTACACAGCACCATGATATGAGAGAGGTGTACACAGCACCATGATATGAGAGAGGTGTACACAGCACCATGATATGAGATAATTGTACACAGCACCATGATATGAGAGAGGTGTACACAGCACCATGATATGAGAGGTGTACACAGCACCATGATATGAGAGAGGTGTACACAGCACCATGAAATGAGAGAGGTGTACACAGCACCATGATATGAGATAATTGTACACAGCACCATGAAATGAGAGAGGTGTACACAGCACCATGATATGAGATAATTGTACACAGCACCATGATATGAGAGAGGTGTACACAGCACCATGATAGGTACTGGGGAGGAGGCAAGTCAAGTCAAAAGTCAGTGCTATAGTGATATAATACAGTAGCACTGTAGTAGGAGGAGGCAGGTACTGGGGAGGAGGCAGGTACTGGGGAGGAGGCAAGTCAAGTCAAAAGTCAGTGCTATAGTGATATAATACAGTAGCACTCATGTTGTACTATGTGGGCTAGTCCACACCTTACTTTCTTTGTGTCCTCCATGTTGTGTGTAATGTGTGTAGTGTAGTTGTGCATGTGTAATGTTTGCATACATGGTGTTAGGTAATATTTGTGTTTGAAACTTTGCTTTGCGGCATCTCAGTGGGTGATGATAGAGCTGGGGACCAGGGAGAGGGGTGTGGTCTAGAGAGGAGCTCTCAGCTGGACATGTGGACACTGGTCTGTGTTCAAGGTTTTGAAACATTAATGTATTTTGCCAGTGGCGGGGGTATTTATGTTCCCATGGTAACTGTTGGGATGAAAAACCTGCTAGCTACATTTATAGACTCTGGTGGTGTGGAAAGTGTTTGTCGAAAGAGTTGTATGTGTGTATTGGTGTGTACTGGGTCATGTGATGTGTGTACTGGGTCATGTGATATGTGTACCGGGTCATGTGATGTGTACTGGGTCATGTGATGTGTGTACTGGGTCATGTGATATGTGTACTGGGTCATGTGATATGTTTACTGGGTCATGTGATATGTGTATCAGGTCATGTGATGTGTACTGGGTCATGTGATGTGTGTACTGGGTCATGTGATATGTGTACTGGGTCATGTCATTTGTGATGTGTGTACTGGGTCATGTGATGTTATGTTGTACTAGTGTGTCATTATCATACCAGTGTTTACTATGTTGGACTGTAACTCTTACACATGTACATGTTGTTGTACAGTACTGTTTCACTCCATTCTAATCTTTGTATGCTGTAATTCCGGTAATTCTAACATGTGGCATAATCCCAGCACTGAGTGTCTTTTATACTGTTCACTGTAACTTTGTCTTTAGGAGATTGATTGTAGGAGATGCCCATGGAAGGGTGTGTCCTCAATGGACTGTGTCAGCAAGTGGTGGTCAGTGCATATGTATCACTGTATATGTACAAGAATATTGTACAAGGGGTGTACATAAGGGTACACATGTCACATGTGTCCTTCTCCTTGGTGTTCAACAGGGGGCATGATGGAGCATTGGTAGGGGGACCAGGCTGTGGACTGCTGCATGAAGTGCAACAAAGTGTTCTCCTTCTCTGAGAGGAAGCACCACTGCAGGACCTGGGGGAAGATCTTCTGTGCCAAGTGAGGAACATGGCATCACCGCTAAAAGATGATACATGTATCTGGTTATTTAGCACTGGGTGGGCCATTATTAGAACTATCCACAGTTTGACAATAATAATAATTTAGACCCCTCCCCTATCTCCAGCACCTAAGTTTTCTAAAGGCAGACATTTTGACACTCCTATCTTCCTTCAGTTCCAGTTCATATTGGATTTCTGAGGGATTGAAAATCTACAAGTATGCGTGCATGTGCGTGTGTACTTGTCATGACAAGGCTCAGAGTCCATGCAGCGACTGGACCATGCAGCAGACTGTCAGTGGTCTGTGAATGTTCGTTCATTTCTGTGAAGGAAGAGACTATTCTCTATTATTATTGAGAAAAGTGTTGTGCGTTGCGGTTATGCATGCTCGCTATCTGATTGGAGGTGTCTACATGTAATTCCAAGCTAGACTAGTAATGTGATGTCATCCATCTGCAGCTCAGGGTCTGGGGCTGAGACTACTCCCTCTACTGGTGCCCCTTATATGTATGCCTTCAAAGAGTTTATTAAACTGTAACCTGACAAAATGTCTTGACAATGTTGACAATGTTGAAACATTGACACACATTCCACTTCAAAGTTACACAGGTACATGTTACAAAACTATCAGTCACTAGAAGGGTTAGTTGGCGGAGGGGGAGGAGAGCTGGACTGTTGGGGGGCATTGGTCCCCTCTGTACTAAGGAGGTCAACTCTTCTCTTCTTCAATTGATGTAGTGAAATGTCTTCCTTATCCTCATCATCTAATTGGGCAGGTGGTGGGGACACCACACCTTCATCACTGTCCACTTCATCACTGTCCTCTTCATCACTGTCCACTTCATCACTGTCCACTTCATCACTGTCCACTTCATCACTGTCCACTTCATCACTGTCCTCTTCTGGTAGATCAAGCACACATTTCCTCTGCTGAGACATTGCTGCTGCTCTTAACGTATTCTTACAATCAGCAGAGAAGTGATTAGCCCTACATGGAGGTGGGTGGAGCTTCATAATTATTGCAATACATCACTACAGCATTAGGTCATTTTCAATTGTAAAGAGTGTGGTGATTGCAACACGCCAATCACAGGAAGGGATTATGGGGTGGGCATTATATAAGTTCCTACGGGTGTATATGCTCCACTGGTCTATGACCCACCATGTTGATATGCTACAGCATATGCATGTGCATATACATGTACTCTGAAATGGTGATCATGTCTCCAAGTCACCAAACACCATGTAGATATATAATACATGTGGATATAAACCATACTCCCTATATGGAGCATGCAGGCACATGGGGCTGGCCTGGGGACCAGGTGGAGGTATGTAAGGAGTGCACTATGGCCCTCCATGTGGGGGGAGTGGCTGTCTAGATCACCAGAGCACAAGGTATGGGACATTATAATGATGTTGTAGTGCACACATTCCCTGAGGTGAGGTAAGGATGGTGTCCCAGCACTGCCAACAGAACATTTGGAATATCACCAAATACTGAGGTCCTTAGCAAACAGTGCTGCCAACAGCTTTGCCATAAGAGCACACGCCCCCTGCTGCTTAAACCTCTAAGTATGTGACCAGTGTATGGTGCATGTATGTAGCTATGACATGTATATGTCAGTAGTGCTAAACTAAACTGCTTCAAACTATGTGTGCACAACATACAAAGTGGACCAAGGATTCCCCCTTCCCCGCCCCCTTCCTACACATCACTTACCATTTAGTATCAAAACTACTATTGTTCAACCTGTAAGTAAAGAAGATGTACATGAACACAAGGAATAGTTACCATGGCAATATATGCACTTGCTACATGTACGTGTATGTAGTTGTCCAATGCACACAGAAAACATGTAATGTTATGCAGTTCCCATGGATACTAAGACATAACTGGCCACACCCATGAGCCCTCTTAGCGGCAGAGTACATTAACCCCACAACTTCTCACCAACTGGCCACACCCATGAGCCCTCTTAGCGGCAGAGTACATTATCCCCACAACTTCTCACCAACTGGCCACACACATGAGCCCTCGTAGCGGCAGAGTACATCAACCCCACAACTTCTCACCAACTGGCCACACCCAGGGGCTGTTTTAATATCTTTTATTATATTGCAAGCACATCACACCCCTCCCTCTTCACCCCAGCACACCACACCCCTCCCTCTTCACCTTAGCACATCACACCCCTCCCTCTTCACCCGAGCACATCACACCCCGCCCACTTCACCCCAGCACACCACACCCCTCCCTCTTCACCTTAGCACATCACACCCCTCCCTCTTCACCCCAACACACCACACCCCTCCCTCCTCACCCCAGCACATCACACCCCTCCCTCTTCACCTTAGCACATCACACCCCTCCATCTTCACCCCAGCACATCACACCCCTCCCTCTTCACCCCAGCACATCACAACCCTCCCTCTTCACCCCAGCACATCACACCCTCCATCTTCACCCCAGCACATCCATCCTCTCCATCTTCACCTCGGCACATCACACCCCTCCCTCTTCACCCCAGCACATCACACCCCTCCCTCTTCACCTTAGCACATCACACCCCTACCTTTTCACCCCAGCACATCACAACCCTCCCTCTTCACCCCAGCACATCACACCCCTCCCTCTTCACTCCAGCACATCACACCCCTCCCTCTTCACCCCAGCGAATCACACCCCGCCCACTTCACCCCAGCACACCACACCCCTCCCTCTTCACCTTAGCACATCACACCCCTCCCTCTTCACTCCAGCACATCACACCCCTCCCTCTTCACCCCAGCGAATCACACCCCGCCCACTTCACCCCAGCACACCACACCCCTCCCTTTTCACCTGAGCACATCACACCCCTCCCTCTTCACCCCAGCACATCACACCCCTCCCTCCTCACCCCAGCACATCACACCCCTCCCTCTTCACCTTAGCACATCACACCCAACCCTCTTCACCCCAGCACATCACACCCCTCCCTCTTCACCCCAGCACATCACACCCCTCCCTCTTCACCCCAGCACATCACAACCCTCCCTCTTTACCCCAGCACATCACACCCCTCCCTTATCACACCAGCACATCACACCCCTCCCTCTTCACCCCAGCAAATCACACCCCTCCCTCTTCACCCCAGCACATCACACCCCTCCCTCTTTACCTCAGCACACCACACCCCTCCCTCTTCACCCTAGCACATCACACCCCTCCCTCTTTACCCCAGCACACCACACCCAACCATATTCACCCAGGCACATCACACCCCTCCCTCTTCACCCCAGCACATCACACCCCTCCCTCTTCACCTTAGCACATCACACCCAACCCTCTTCACCCCAGCACATCACACCCCTCCCTCTTCACCCCAGCACATCACAACCCTCCCTCTTTACCCCAGCACATCACACCCCTCCCTTATCACACCAGCACATCACACCCCTCCCTCTTCACCCCAGCGAATCACACCCCTCCCTCTTCACCCCAGCACATAACACCCCTCCCTCTTTACCCCAGCACACCACACCCCTCCCTCTTCACCCTAGCACATCACACCCCTCCCTCTTTACCCCAGCACACCACACCCCTCCCTCTTCACCCTAGCACATCACACCCCGCCCACTTCACCCCAGCACACCACACCCCTCCCTCTTCACCTTAGCACATCACACCCCTCCCTCTTTACCCCAGCACATCACACCCCTCCCTCTTCACCCCAGCGAATCACACCCCTCCCTCTTCACCCCAGCACACCACACCCCTCCCTCCTCACCCCAGCACATCACACCCCTCCCTCTTCACCTTAGCACATCACACCCCTCCCTCTTCACCCCAGCACATCCATCCTCTCCATCTTCACCTCGGCACATCACACCCCTCCCTCTTCACCTTAGCACATCACACCCCTCCCTCTTCACCCCAGCACATCACACCCCTCCCTCTTCACCTTAGCACATCACACCCCTCCCTCTTCACCCCAGCACATCACACCCCTCCCTCATCACCTTAGCACATCACACCCCTCCCTCTTCACCCTAGCACATCACACCCCTCCCTCTTCACCCTAGCACATCACACCCCGCCCACTTCACCTTAGCACATCACACCCCTCCCTCTTCACCCCAGCACATCACAACCCTCCCTCTTCACCCCAGCACATCACACCCTCCCTCTTCACCCCAGCACATCCATCCTCTCCATCTTCACCTCGGCACATCACACCCCTCCCTCTTCACCCCAGCACATTACACCCCTCCCTCTTCACCTTAGCACATCACACCCCTCCCTCTTCACCCCAGCACATCACACCCCTCCCTCTTCACCTTAGCACATCACACCCCTCCCTCTTCACCCTAGCACATCACACCCCGCCCACTTCACCTTAGCACATCACACCCCTCCCTCTTCACCCCAGCACATCACAACCCTCCCTCTTCACCCCAGCACATCACACCCTCCATCTTCACCCCAGCACATCCATCCTCTCCATCTTCACCTCGGCACATCACACCCCTCCCTCTTCACCCCATCACATCACACCCCTCCCTCTTCACCTTAGCACATCACACCCCTACCTCTTCACCCCAGCACATCACAACCCTCCCTCTTGACCCCAGCACATCACACCCCTCCCTCTTCACTCCAGCACATCATACCCCTCCCTCTTCACCCCAGCGAATCACACCCCGCCCACTTCACCCCAGCACACCACACCCCTCCCTCTTCACCTTAGCACATCACACCCCTCCCTCTTTACTCCAGCACATCACACCCCTCCCTCTTCACCCCAGCGAATCACACCCCGCCCACTTCACCCCAGCACACCACACCCCTCCCTTTTCACCTTAGCACATCACACCCCTCCCTCTTCACCCCAGCACATCACACCCCTCCCTCTTCACCCCAGCGAATCACACCCCTCTCTTCACCCCAACACACCACACCCCTCACTCCTCACCCCAGCACATCACACCCCTCCCTCTTCACCCCAGCAGATCACACCCCTCCCTCTTCACCCCAGCACACCACACCCCTCCCTCCTCATCCCAGCACATCACACCCCTCCCTCTTCACCCCAGCACATCACACCCTCCCTCTTCACCCCAGCACATCCATCCTCTCCATCTTCACCTCGGTACATCACACCCCTCCCTTATCACCTTAGCACATCACACCCCTACCTCTTCAGCCCAGCACATCACAACCCTCCCTCTTCACCCCAGCACATCACACCCCTCCCTCTTCACTCCAGCACATCACACCCCTCCCTCTTCACCCCAGCGAATCACACCCCGCCCACTTCACCCCAGCACACAACACCCCTCCCTCTTCACCTTAGCACATCACACCCCTCCCTCTTCATCCCAGCACATCACAACCCTCCCTCTTCACCCCAGCGAATCACACCCCGCCCACTTCACCCCAGCACACGACTCCTCCAGCACATCACACCCCTCCCTCTTCACCCCAGCGAATCACACCCCTCCCTCTTCACCCCAGCACACCACACCCCTCCCTCCTCATCCCAGCACATCACACCCCTCCCTCTTCACCTTAGAACATCACACCCCTCCCTCTTTACCCCAGCACACCACACCCAACCATATTCACCCAGGCACATCACACCCCTCCCTCTTCACCCCAGCACATCACACCCCTCCCTCTTCACCTTAGCACATCACACCCAACCCTCTTCACCCCAGCACATCACACCCCTCCCTCTTCACCCCAGCACATCACAACCCTCCCTCTTTACCCCAGCACATCACACCCCTCCCTTATCACACCAGCACATCACACCCCTCCCTCTTCACCCCAGCGAATCACACCCCTCCCTCTTCACCCCAGCACATCACACCCCTCCCTCTTTACCCCAGCACACCACACCCCTCCCTCTTCACCCTAGCACATCACACCCTTCCCTCTTTACCCCAGCACACCACACCCCTCCCTCTTCACCCTAGCACATCACACCCCGCCCACTTCACCCCAGCACACCACACCCCTCCCTCTTCACCTTAGCACATCACACCCCTCCCTCTTTACCCCAGCACATCACACCCCTCCCTCTTTACCCCAGCACATCACACCCCTCCCTCTTCACCCCAGCGAATCACACCCCTCCCTCTTCACCCCAGCACACCACACCCCTCCCTCCTCACCCCAGCACATCACACCCCTCCCTCTTCACCTTAGCACATCACACCCCTCCCTCTTCACCCCAGCACATCCATCCTCTCCATCTTCACCTCGGCACATCACACCCCTCCCTCTTCACCTTAGCACATCACACCCCTCCCTCTTCACCCCAGCACATCACACCCCTCCCTCTTCACCTTAGCACATCACACCCCTCCCTCTTCACCCCAGCACATCACACCCCTCCCTCATCACCTTAGCACATCACACCCCTCCCTCTTCACCCTAGCATATCACACCCCTCCCTCTTCACCCTAGCACATCACACCCCGCCCACTTCACCTTAGCACATCACACCCCTCCCTCTTCACCCCAGCACATCACAACCCTCCCTCTTCACCCCAGCACATCACACCCTCCCTCTTCACCCCAGCACATCCATCCTCTCCATCTTCACCTCGGCACATCACACCCCTCCCTCTTCACCCCAGCACATTACACCCCTCCCTCTTCACCTTAGCACATCACACCCCTCCCTCTTCACCCCAGCACATCACACCCCTCCCTCTTCACCTTAGCACATCACACCCCTCCATCTTCACCCTAGCACATCACACCCCGCCCACTTCACCTTAGCACATCACACCCCTCCCTCTTCACCCCAGCACATCACAACCCTCCCTCTTCACCCCAGCACATCACACCCTCCCTCTTCACCCCAGCACATCCATCCTCTCCATCTTCACCTCGGCACATCACACCCCTCCCTCTTCACCCCAGCACATCACACCCCTCCCTCTTCACCTTAGCACATCACACCCCTACCTCTTCACTCCAGCACATCACAACCCTCCCTCTTCACCCCAGCACATCACACCCCTCCCTCTTCACTCCAGCACATCATACCCCTCCCTCTTCACCCCAGCGAATCACACCCCGCCCACTTCACCCCAGCACACCACACCCCTCCCTCTTCACCTTAGCACATCACACCCCTCCCTCTTTACTCCAGCACATCACACCCCTCCCTCTTCACCCCAGCGAATCACACCCCGCCCACTTCACCCCAGCACACCACACCCCTCCCTTTTCACCTTAGCACATCACACCCCTCCCTCTTCACCCCAGCACATCACACCCCTCCCTCTTCACCCCAGCGAATCACACCCCTCTCTTCACCCCAACACACCACACCCCTCACTCCTCACCCCAGCACATCACACCCCTCCCTCTTCACCCCAGCACATCACACCCCTCCCTCTTCACCCCAGCACACCACACCCCTCCCTCCTCATCCCAGCACATCACACCCCTCCCTCTTCACCCCAGCACATCACACCCTCCCTCTTCACCCCAGCACATCCATCCTCTCCATCTTCACCTCGGCACATCACACCCCTCCCTTATCACCTTAGCACATCACACCCCTACCTCTTCACCCCAGCACATCACAACCCTCCCTCTTCACCCCAGCACATCACACCCCTCCCTCTTCACTCCAGCACATCACACCCCTCCCTCTTCACCCCAGCGAATCACACCCCGCCCACTTCACCCCAGCACACAACACCCCTCCCTCTTCACCTTAGCACATCACACCCCTCCCTCTTCATCCCAGCACATCACAACCCTCCCTCTTCACCCCAGCGAATCACACCCCGCCCACTTCACCCCAGCACACGACTCCTCCAGCACATCACACCCCTCCCTCTTCACCCCAGCGAATCACACCCCTCCCTCTTCACCCCAGCACACCACACCCCTCCCTCCTCATCCCAGCACATCACACCCCTCCCTCTTCACCTTAGAACATCACACCCCTCCCTCTTCACCCCAGCACATCCATCTTCTCCATATTCACCCAGGCACATCACACCCCTCCCTCTTCACCCCAGCACATCACACCCCTCCCTCTTCACCTTAGCACATCACACCCAACCCTCTTCACCCCAGCACATCACACCCCTCCCTCTTCACCCCAGCACATCACAACCCTCCCTCTTTACCCCAGCACATCACACCCCTCCCTTATCACTCCAGCACATCACACCCCTCCCTCTTCACCCCAGCGAATCACACCCCTCCCTCTTCACCCCAGCACATCCCACCCCTCCCTTTTTACCCCAGCACACCACACCCCTCCCTCTTCACCCTAGCACATCACACCGCGCCCACTTCACCCCAGCACACCACACCCCTCCCTCTTCACCTTAGCACATCACACCCCTCCCTCTTTACCCCAGCACATCACACCCCTCCCTCTTCACCTTAGCACATCACACCCCTCCCTCTTCACCCCAGCACACCACACCCCTCCCTCCTCACCCCAGCACATCACACCCCTCTCTCTTCACCTTAGCACATCACACCCCTCCCTCTTCACCCCAGCACATCCATCCTCTCCATCTTCACCCCAGCACATCCATCCTCTCCATCTTCACCTCGGCACATCACACCCCTCCCTCTTCACCTCAGCGAATCACACCCCGCCCACTTCACCCCAGCACACCATACCCCTCCCTCTTCACCCCAGCACATCCATCCTCTCCATTTTCACCTCGGCACATCACACCCCTCCCTCTTCACCTCAGCGAATCACACCCCGCCCACTTCACCCCAGCACACCATACCCCTCCCTCTTCACCTTAGCACATCACACCCCTCCCTCTTCACCCCAGCACATCACAACCCTCCCTCTTCACCCCAGCACATCACACCCTCCCTCTTCATTCCAGCACATCACACCCCTCCCTCTTCACCCCAGCGAATCACACCCCTCCCTCTTCACCCCAACACACCACACCCCTTCCTCCTCACCCCAACACATCACACCCCTCCCTCTTCACCTTAGCACATCACACCCCTCCCTCTTCACCCCAGCACATCCATCCTCTCCATCTTCACCCCGGCACATCACACCCCTCCCTCTTCACCCCAGCACATCACACCCCTCCCTCTTCACCCCAGCACATCACACCCTCCCTCTTCACCCCAGCACATCACACCCCTCCCTCTTCACCCCAGCGAATCACACCCCTCCCTCTTCAACCCAACACACCACATCCCTCCCTCCTCACCCCAGCACATCACACCCCTCCCTCTTCACCTTAGCACATCACACCCTACCCTCTTCACCCCAGCGAATTACACCCCGCCCACTTCACCGCAGCACACCACACCCCGCCCACTTCACCCCAGCACACCACACCCCTCCCTCTTCACCTTAGCACATCACACCCCTCCCTCTTCACCCCAGCACATCACAACCCTCCCTCTTCACCCCAGCACATCCATCCTCTCCATCTTCACCTCGGCACATCACACCCCTCCCTCTTCACCTTAGCACATCATACCCGTACCTCTTCACCCCAGCACATCACAACCCTCCCTCTTCACCCCAGCACATCACACCCCTCCCTCTTCACTCCAGCACATCACACCCCTCCCTCTTCACCCCAGCGAATCACACCCCGCCCACTTCACCCCAGCACACCACACCCCTCCCTCTTCACCTTAGCACATCACACCCCTCCCTCTACACCCCAGCACATCACAACCCTCCCTCTTCACCCCAGCACATCACACCCTCCCTCATCACTCCAGCACATCACACCCCTCCCTCTTCACCCCAGCAAATCACACCCCTCCCTCTTCACTACAACACACCACACCCCTCCCTCCTCACCCCAGCACATCACACCCCTCCCTCTTCACCTTAGCACATCACACCCCTCCCTCTTCACCCCAGCACATCCATCCTCTCCATCTTCACCCCGGCACATCACACCCCTCCCTCTTCACCCTAGCACATCACACCCCTCCCTCTTCACCTTAGCACATCACACCCCTCCCTCTTCACCCCAGCACATCACACCCCTCCCTCTTCACCCCAGCACATCACACCCCTCCCTCTTCACCCCAGCACACCACACCCCTCCCTCTTCACCCTAGCACATCACACCCAGCCCACTTCACCCCAGCACACCACACCCCTCCCTCTTCACCTTAGCACATCACACCCCTCCCTCTTCATCCCAGCACATCACAACCCTCCCTCTTCACTCCAGCACATCACATCCCTCCCTCTTCACCCCAGCGAATCACACCCCTCCCTCTTCACCCCAGCACACCACACCCCTTCCTCCACATCCCAGCACATCACACCCCTCCCTCTTCACCTTAGCACATCACACCCCTCCCTCTTCACCCCAGCACATCCATCCTCTCCATATTCACCCAGGCACATCACACCCCTCCCTCTTCACCCCAGCACATCACACCCCTCCCTCTTCACCTTAGCACATCACACCCCTCCCTCTTCACCCCAGCACATCACAACCCTCCCTCTTCACCCCAGCACATCACACCCCTCCCTTATCACTCCAGCACATCACACCCCTCCCTCTTCACCCCAGCGAATCACACCCCTCCCTCTTCACTACAACACACCACACCCCTCCCTCCTCACCCCAGCACATCACACCCCTCCCTCTTCACCTTAGCACATCACACCCCTCCCTCTTCACCCCAGCACATCCATCCTCTCCATCTTCACCCCGGCACATCACACCCCTCCCTCTTCACCTTAGCACATCACACCCCTCCCTCTTCACCCCAGCACATCACACCCCTCCCTCTTCACCCCAGCACATCACACCCCTCCCTCTTCACCTTAGCACATCACACCCCTCCCTCTTCACCCCAGCACATCACACCCCTCCCTCTTCACCCCAGCACATCACACCCCTCCCTCTTCACCCCAGCACACCACACCCCTCCCTCTTCACCTTAGCACATCACACCCCTCCCTCTTCACCCCAGCACATCACACCCCTCCCTCTTTACCCCAGCAGACCACACCCCTCCCTCTTCACTCCAGCACATCACACCCCTCCCTCCTCACCCCAGCACATCACACCCCTCCCTCTTCACCTTAGCACATCACACCCCTCCCTCTTCACCCCAGCACATCCATCCTCTCCATCTTCACCTCGGCACATCACACCCCTCCCTCTTCACCTTAGCACATCACACCCTTACCTCTTCACCCCAGCACATCACAACCCTCCCTCTTCACTCCAGCACATCACACCCCTCCCTCTTCACCCCAGCGAATCACACCCCTGCCTCTTCACCCCAGCACACCACACCCCTCCCTCCTCACCCCAGCACATCACACCCCTCCTTCTTCACCCCAGCACATCACACCCCTCCTTCTTCACCCCAGCACATCACACCCCTCCCTCTTCATCCCAGCACATCACACCCCTCCCTCCTCACCCCAGCACATCACACCCCTCCTTCTTCACCCCAGCACATCACACCCCTCCTTCTTCACCCCAGCACATCACACCCCTCCCTCTTCACCCCAGCACACCACACCCCTCCCTCTTCACCCCAGCACATCACACCCCTCCCTCCTCACCCCAGCACATCACACCCCTCCTTCTTCACCTAGCATCTCTCCATATATTTAATCCTGTCATCACACTACCCCCCAGCACCCCAATATGCTGGCTACATGAAGGTTGCCATTATCCTTACCAATGGATACCCACACTGCTGGCCCACATACCATAGCATGATAAGGTACAAGTATACATATGTGTGCATAAGAGGACTTGTGTGTGCATGTGTGTGTGCTGCACACAGGCATATTTGGGCACATGGACTGTGAAGAGACATGAACAGTTCTCCATCTCTTCAAGAGGCACATGTGTATGCAGTACAGTGCCATTAATATTATGATGTCATATGATGTAAGCCCATCAAGGCTAGCTTGTACCAAGACCAACCTTCACTTTGCACCATAACTTTGGCCTTCATGTACTAGACTATGGTCCAGTAACTGGAAGTACTCCCCAGTAGTCAGTGAACATCTACCCCAGGTATGGCACTATTCAGGTCATGCTGTGCATGTGGGTGTGCAATGGAAGACTGCACCTCCATGATGGACACTCTAAATAAAGAGCATGCACCACTGGGTTCTGCAGACCCTATGGGTGCTCTAAACGGTCCACTGTGCTACCAAATCAATCAGTATGGTGTGCAACATTCTTATAAAATAGAAATAGGTGTGCATGATGCTACCTACCCAGGGTGCAGTTAGCCATATTAATATTTCTAGTCAGTTACTTTATGTTACACCACTGGCAAATGTGGGCGTGACACATGACAGCTATAACAACCACAGCACACATACATGTACATGTACCACTAGGCAGCCAACTTACCAAAGGGCCTTCAGGGGGCAGTGACTGATGATTTGTAGCAATGAATCTATACTTCCATCACCAAGATTGGAGTTGTACAGGCTGGATGGATGGACACAAGAGGTGACATACACACCACACATCCCAACACCTCTCTGATGTATGCATTACCCTTTCACTGATGGGAGGTGTGGTCTGGAAGTTACCCCAAAAAATGCACCACAGCACAGTTAAATACTGAGGACACATACCACATGCCTACAAACATATCACCATAACAACCATCCCTCCTACCCCTCCCCTCCTCAGGACCTCATTGCATAGGAAGGTAGCCACATGTAGAATCCAGGATTTAGGAGGAGGGGTTAATACGCTGCTACAGAGGGGTGGGACCCACTTGATGCTGGGTATAAACACTATGGGATATAACTGGTGGGTGTGGCACTGCATAAATCTTTATAAACACACAAGGGTGTTCAGCTGACATTTATGGGTGTTGGCAGGGTGTTAGGAGCAACACCCAGGAAGGGTGGGGTGTTAGGTCGTTTCACAGGTGTGTTGTCATGACACCGATTTACCACATTACACTTCAGTATGATAGTTCCCAGCCTTGTTTGTTTCTGATGGGTTGAGGGCGTGGTTTATTATATGATATGACTACATGTGTGATGGCAGCTGTGACTTTGTAGTTGGAGATTATATACTGGACTTCAAGTGAAGAGTTATATCTTAATGGTATGCACCCACACAAGTGACATAACATGCCAGTACCCAGCGGCACGTGTGGATGTCAAGTATAGGCCAACATGCTGACATGCAATTACCATATACATGCATGTAATCTCGCTGTGCTTATGAAGGCTTGTGTGCAGTGTTCCTGTATGTGCACTGCTGTGTGTATGGTTTGCTAGCATGTTGTAGTAGGCCCTACCCTGGTATGCATGCATAGGCCTGTGCTAAATATCAAATTTGATACACGCTTGTTTATTATCCTGCATGCCACTTTGTGTTGGGAGTGGAGGCTATGTGCGGTACCAGTGACTGTGCAGTAATATCCATCTGGATTCTATTTAGACCACACCCTCGTAAAATGGCATGGGAACATATATATTACTACTCACAAGTATTTATTATGTGTATGCATATAATATCACATATAGCTCAAGGTAGTAACATATTGCATGACATTTAGCACAAAGTATGTAGGTACATGTAGTCCTTTTAAAAATATTTAGCAACATAAAATGTACGTAGTACAAAATGGCACAATGATGTCACACACCCACCTACCCATACATAAGCCTATACCTTGCCACCCATGATGTCATGCCGCCAATACAAACAAGGTTGGGTGAACATTGTCTGCATAGAGCAAAGATTACCGGCCCCCTCCCCAAACCTCCTGAGAGGCAGTGATGTGCCCTTTATATGAACATCACTAACATAAACCAAGCAATGCAACTGTTTGAGGTTGCCATAACCCTGTAGTGCTGATGTGTCTGCAACCACAGGAGTGTCAGTATTGGTGTTAGCCTCCGGGCTCATTAAGCAGTATGAGGCCTTGATTGGCGTTCTGGCTCCCTTTCATTTCTACTGCATCAGTTTTGTGAACTTTGCTTCCAACCCCCTCTGGTTGTTATGTATTTCTGTTCTATTATTAATTGAATGGTGCTACATGTACACTTCAGAAACAGCTTTAATGCATGCTAATGTTTTTATTTTAAGTATATTAACATGAGATAAATATTTATGTGTACTCGGGCCGTGTACATATCTCTGTTATTATTATTATTTCCTCTGGTTAAAAAATAACATTCATTCATTAAAAAAATTCTATCACTCTTTATAATAACTAAATAACTTAGTATGTGGGTAGCCACATGTACAGCCAACTACATACACAATGGAACTTACTCCAGCTCCTGTAGGTTAGTCCAATGACAAGCAGCAGTAGACAAAGCCTTGATACCTTCATCCCCAATGTTATTAACTGATAGGCTGAAGGAAAAGCACACAAAGGTACATAAAACAGTACAGAGTGATGGCCACACCCCCACATCAATAGCCTAATGTGCCTAACACCCAGGGGTCAACTATAGTGGTTGCCCAATGGCCCTTCACAACTAGATATCTTTATCTGGCCAGTGATATTATTAGCTGCTGGAAGGGGCAAGTTATATTATGCTGTTTACAGCCCTTCCCCCTCCCCCCTCACACATGTATTAATTCAACCAACAGTTCCCTACAAGGAAGTGCTTACACAGACTGTTATGGTGGCCCGGTAGGTCGCGCACTAAGACAGTTGCGCCACGCACTACTTGAAGTTTGCACCGCGCACTAGTTCAGGTTTGCACCGTGCACAGCGCACTAGTTGAGATTTGCACCGCGCACTAGTTGAGATTTGCACCGCGCACTAGTTGAGGCTTGCACCGCGCACTAGTTGAGGGTTTGCACCGCGCACTGCGCACTAGTCCGAGTTTGCACCGCGCACTAATTGAGGTTTGCACCCAGCACTAGTTGAGGTTTGCACAGCGCACTAGTCGTGATTTGCACTGCGCACTGACTATGGGATGGCAAATGGTTTGGTTACGTCACTATCTATTAAAGCGGCTATTAACAAACAGTTAGAAGTTCTAATGTTCTAATGCTGCACCGAAACGATCCAGAGGTCTTTCATTGCCTCCAATACACTAGTTGGGCGTAGCCTGACCTTCGCGTTTTGGCGGAAGGTCGGGTATCTAATCAAGCCCATACCAGGTACACATACCCGACCTTCTCCCAAAACGCGAAGGTCAGGCTACGCCCAACTAGTATATTGGAGGCAACAAAAGACCTCTGGATCGTTTCGGTGCAGCATTAGAACATTAGAACTTCGAACTGTTTGTTAATAGCCGCTTTAATAGTTAGTGACGTAACCAAACCATTCGCCATCGCATAGTCAGTGCGCAGTGTGCAAACCTCAACTAGTGCTGGGTGCAAACCTCAATTAGTGCGCGGTGCAAACCCGGAATAGTGCGCGGTGCAAACCTCAACTAGTGCGCGGTGCAAATCTCAACTAGTGCGCTGTGCACGGTGCAAGCCTCAACTAGTGCGCGGTGCAAACTTCAAGTAGTGCGTGGCGCAACTGTCTTAGTGCGCGACCTACCGGGCCACCGTAGACTGTGGTTAAAACTACCACAACCCTCCCTAATGGTATTCATCACGAACACTGTATGTATAAAATGTGTACATGGTATACTCATAGATATTACATGTAGACTGATATTAGTCTAATATCTATGGTATACTGATTCAATATGTGAATGGCCAGCCAATACCCAGGGCCAGAGGGTTATGCAAATTACTTGCTCTGTGGGGCCAGTAAGTTCCATCAACCTTAGGTCCCACAGGGCACGTAGTCCAAAGTGCTTAGTGTTGACCCCTGCTAACACCAGAGGTGCTGTGCCTCTTCCCCAGGCTTAGGTCCAGTGCCTTTTGGATCATGTGGCTGTGGACCCCTCCAGTGGCCACTCCTCCCACCTAATCCCGGGGACCTTCTCCTTTACATGGGCACCACCAGCTTCATCCCTGACCACCACCCCAATGGAGAGGTAAGCTAGTTAGCACTATATACTGTTGTGGGTGATGGCTGTGATAGCACAATGAGGAGTACCAGAAGATGCATACAGCTCCTTCAGTACATGCAGAGTTGTTGGGATGTGTACAATGTGGAGGCACAACTGCCCAGACATGTGGGAGTACCAGAAGAGTGCTTCCTCAAGTCACTGCCAGAGGTAGCCACACTGTACGTCCACATAGCTGGATGATGTCTGAACCATATACGGTAAAGTTTAGGTACAGTGGTAGTAAACTAAGTTTAATGCAGAGAGTTGCTCTGTGTTATATAGCGTTACTAAGCTGACTATAGTGACGTTGCTAAGGCCAGATGTAAACATATGTTTTGGCAGATGCATGCAATGAACGATCCTACCCAATCCTATGCTGTGCATGAGTGCCCAATAGCATTGCAGGGCGTCCTTCTCCCCATAACACCCCCTATCCAATCAAATCATCCCAAACTGTTGTCGATATGGTTACAGGTTTGTATTGTATTTAAGCGAGGTCTCCATGGGGGCAGCACTCCAGTCATAGCCTTGACTGCGGTCAGTTGCTCACCCACCCTCCGCTCTTCCCCTTTTTCTATTATGTATTGCAATGTGTACATGTACATATATGCATTTTGATCAATGGTGGGCGACACCCTCCGGGCTTCTACCCTGGGACAGCCACCAAACCATGACCAGCGTCTTGGTTTGGGACACAGGCCGACCCAATGGTGACCAGCGTCACCCATTGGTCCCTGTAGGCCCAGTGGTACGAGGCACAGCTGCTACATGCCTGGCTGCGGCTGTCGCCTGCCCCCATTATGGGCCAAACACACCACGATTCTTAGCATGGGGTAGGGGGTAAATTTACTCAGCCTGTAAGAGCAATTAGATGGCATTAATTGAATGTTACTGCCCACAACAGTTGTATGGAAGTAGATTCGGTTCCGTATGATCGGAATGTAACCCTATTACGGTACTCCGAACTCATTACAATGTTGCCAGACGTCGGCGGTTAAGGCTTCACTGTATTGTAATGAGATTTAGTGTCTCTTAATAGGGTTGGTTCCACATTCCTTTCTGTATAGAAATGGTACGGAATTGAATCTACGTCCAAAACTGAAATAACAAATGGCGGAGCGAAGTGGATGGTCAAAGTCATTGGTGTTTATCTCCTCAAACCAACAGGTTAAAGTAATAGAGATGCCGTGTTTGTGTTGAAGGGTGTTGTTACTAAGTATACACCAATTCTCCGCGTTTAGAGACGAGCGGTTGGAAATTTATGACTGTCCCAAACCACGTAAGCTGTGTGACCGTGCCTATATTGAAGCATGTCATTGTAATCCCAAACGTTTAGATATTTAAAGAAAGAAGTGGTACTACTATGTGCGCTTGAAAAAGGTACGTGGTGGCGTGAAGGGTTTTGGAGATACGCTCGTTTCAAAAACATGCCATTTTTTTAGAGTCTCACGTAAGGGGGCGGAGGGGGGGGTCGTTATATCTGGTATTCTACGGTATAACGTACAGCTTTAATGCATGCTAATGTTTTTATTTTAAGTATATTAACATAAGATAAATATTTATGTGTACTCGGGCCGTGTACATACCTCTGTTATAATTATTATTTCCTCTTGTTAAAAAATAACATTCATTAATTAAAAAAATTCTATCACTCTTTATAACAACTAAATAACTTAGTATGTGGGTAGCCACATGTAAAGCCAACTACATACACAATGGAACTTACTCCAGGTGCTGTAGGTTAGTCCAATGACAAGCAGCAGTAAACAAAGCCTTGATACCTTCATCCCCAATGTTATTACCTGATAGGCTGAAGGAAAAGCATACAAAGGTACATAAAACAGTACAGAGTGATGGCGTGGTAAGTACTATGCTGAAGTAATATTATGCTGTTTACAGTCCTCCTGCCCCTCCCCCCTCTCACATGTATTCATTCAACCAACAGTTCCCTACAAGGAATTGCTTACACAGACTGCACATCCTTAATAGTATTCATCATCAACACTTGTGGACAAAGGAAGGACATCAGTCAACCTCCCATCAAGTCACACATATGACCACACAACATGTTGGCCATTTGTTGGGACCATTGTACAGGTATTAATAACTCGCTCGTTTGATAATCGATAAGAGCAGGTAAATGATAACATAGGTTTTGGCAGAAGTCTGGTTTCATGTATGGGGGGTGGGGATGTGTGTCCCCGTCCCTTACGAAAGGGGGGAGGGGGTGTGCGGCGTGTGGACACGCCCTATCCCCCAGACCTTTCACATCACCTGACGTGATGGAGACAATTGTTAAGTTAACATAGAGAGGTGCGGCGGGTGGGTCAGTTAGCAAACTTCGCACGAAGCAATGATGATTGCTACAATAAATGTTTTCCAAAGGGTACACAGGCACATCCCCGAACGTCATTATAAAGGGGTGCCCGACACCCACCAAATCTTCTATATGTTATCACATATACATGCATCGCGCTCAGGTTAGATATAAATGATCATGAGCAGGTGGGAGTCAATAACCTGACCAAGAAACGTCACTGATGTTTTTGAAAATACACATTTATCCTTGTTTAGAGTGAGACCAGCTGCTTGTATCTTTTTAAGGGTTTGGTGTAATCGGACATCATCACACTCCATCTCTACTGTCCAGTTGAATGGTTTTAACAGGAACGCTTTCCCTCATGTCTCGGCCCCAGGATCCTACGTATTATATCATCATCCCATTATAATGTACAATTATAAGGTCAACAGCCATAGCTCACATACACATACATGTACTGTGTACATTGTGCTCCTCACAACAAAACGCAGCAACTTTTTTATTGTTTATTAAATATCAAGTTATGTTGTATCATAACATTATGGTACATACATGAACTATTGCTACCTGAGGTCAACACCCATTAGAGTGTACTGGCTACACTTCTGGCTAATAAACATAAGTCAACACATCTGCATGCATGTGTGAATGTGTTGTGTGTGCATGTGTATGTACATGTACCTGAGTAGTACATACACCATATATGTGTGCACATGTATGTGTACAGGCTAAAGCCTCTCTGTAGAGTGAGGATGTGACACAGGACTGATATGTGCACCCCTCAGCCATGCTTCCTCCTCCCCCTTCCCACACACTGCATGTACCACTACAAGTATGGATATCATGACAAGACTCCTCCCCCTCTTCATCACACATGCCTACCTTACATACATGTACTCATTACAGAAAGATTTTATTCAATCTTTTTGATAACAACTTAAGCACACCTTCCAAGGTTACAACAACCATTCCTCCTCCCCGTCCCATCCGCTGGACCCCTTGGGTAGCCACATGAACAGCCAACTACATACACAATGGAACTTACTTCAGCTGCTGTAGGTTAGTCCAATGACAAGCAGCAGTAGACAAAGCCTTGATACCTTCATCCCCAATGTTATTACCCCATAGGCTGAAGGAAAAGCACACAAAGGTACATAAAACAATACAGAGTGATGGCCACACCCCCACATCGATAGCCTAATGTGCCTAACACCCAGGGATCACTACTTCCCATCTGGCCAGTGATACAATTATACTATGGCCTAAAACGACTGAAGCGTTTTCCAAAGAGTGTGTGTGCCAATAGTTGGCATAACTCTGTGACCTTCGCACACACATTCCTGAGAAAGACTGCTAGGCCCGGCGTGTTTGGAAGCTACTTCAGAACAAACCTCATTTTGAACTGCTTTTAGGCAGTTTACACACAGCAAGTCTCCACTTCGCAAATGGATATTTTGCTACTGTATAAGTTTTTCTGCAACTCGAAGGTGCGAATGTATGCGGTGCTGATGCTTCTCTAACGGGTCCGTGACCGTCACGACAATACTAGTACTTGATGCACAAAACGGAATAAAACGCGCGCATGTGCCCAAATAAGGAGGCACTATCTGCTCAGTCATGGGGCAGCTGTGGTAAGACAGTTTACATAACACCACTTGGACCTATGTAATGAACTTTGATGAGACAAAAAAAGCGCCTTCAGGTAAAACCTTGCATGGTTCTCAGGGGTTATCAATACACAGACTTTTTATTTTTGAAAAACACTGACACTGATAGTCCCTTCCCTTATGTGGAAAAAAAACTTGAGTTTCACGTGGTAGACACCTCTATATTGCAAAAGATGGTTTGAAGTTGATAAAAATCTAACCCTAATCTAATTTCGTAAACCATTAGCGTTATTAACTCAATAAATGGTAAAAGTTACATTCATATCAAGACCAACATATATGAGAAGTTTGAGCAAAATTGGAAGATGTGAAGCACAACTCCCGCTCACAATAGATGGTTTGACCCTATGATAGTTCCCAGCCTTGTTTGTTTCTGATGGGTTGAGGGTGTGGTTTATTAGATGATATGACTACATGTGTGATGACAGCTGTGACTTTGTAGTTGGAGGTGATATACTGGACTTCAAGTAAAGAGTTATATCTTAATGGTATGCACACACAAGTGACATAACATGCCAGTACAAAACGTCTACCATAGGCTGGCCATGGCCCATGTGTTGGTGACCCCAGTGGCAGGTGTGGATGTCTAGTATAGGCCAACATGCTGACATGCAATTACCATATACATGCATGTAATCACGCTGTGCTTATGAAGGCTTGTGTGCAGTGTTCCTGTATGTGCACTGCTGTGTGTATGGTTTGCTAGCATGTTGTAGTAGGCCCTACCCTGTAGTCCTTTAAAATATATTTTAAAATGTACGTACTACAAAAAGGGCACAATGATATCACACACCCACCTACCCATACATAAGCCTATACTATGTGTATGCATATAATATCCCATATAGCCCAAGGATAGAACATATTGCATGACATTTAGCACAAAGTAGTCCTTTAAAATATACTTAGCAACATAAAATGTACGTACATGTACTACAAAAGGCTAAATATGTCACACACCCACCTACCCATACATAAGCCTATACCTTGCCACCTATGATGTCATGCCGCCAATACAAACAAGGTTGGGTGAACATTGTCTGCATAGAGCAAAGATTACCGGCCCCCTCCCCAAACCTCCTGAGAGGCAGTGATGTGCCTTTATATGAACATCACTAACATAAACCAAGCAATGCAACTGTTTGAAGTTGCCATAACCCTGTAGCACTGATGTGTCTGCAACCACAGGATTGTCAGTACTGGTGTTAGCCTACGGGCTCACTAAGCAGTATGAGGCCTTGATTGGCGTTCTGGCTCCCTTTCATTTCTACTGCATCAGTTTTGTGAACTTTGCTTCCAACCCCCTCTGGTTGTTATGTATTTCTATTGTATTATTAATTGAATGGTGCTACATGTACACTTCAGAAAAATTAAATACAAGTCTTATTATAACGTACAGCTTTAATGCATGCTAATGTTTTTATTTTAAGTATATTAACATAAGATAAATATTTATGTGTACTCGGGCCGTGTACATATCTCTGTTATTATTATTATTTCCTCTTGTTAAAAAATAACATTCATTCATTAAAAAAATTCTATCACTCTTTATAACAACTAAATAACTTAGTATGTGGGTAGCCACATGTACAGCCAACTACATACACAATGGAACTTACTACAGCTCCTGTAGGTTAGTCCAATGACAAGCAGCAGTAGACAAAGCCTTGATACCTTCATCCCCAATGTTATTAGCTAATAGGCTGAAGGAAAAGCACACAAAGGTACATAAAACAGTACAGAGTGATGGCCACACCCCCACATCAATAGCCTAATGTGCCTAACACCCAGGGGTCAACTTTAATGGCCCTACACAACTAGAAATCTTTATCTGGCCAGTGATATTATTAGCTGCTGGAAGGGGCAAGTTATATTATGCTGTTTACAGTCCTTCCCCCCTCCCCCCTCACACATGTATTCATTCAACCAACAGTTCCCTACAAGGAAGTGCTTACACAGACTGTGGTTAAAACTACCACAACCCTCCCTAATGGTATTCATCACGAACACTGTATGTGTACATGGTATACTCATAGATATTACATGTAGACTAATATTAGTCTAATATCTATGGTATACTGATTCAATATGTGAATGGCCAGCCAATACCCAGGGCCAGGGGGTTATGCAAATTACTTGCTCTGTGGGGCCAGTAAGTTCCATCAACCTTAGGTCCCACAGGGCAAGTAGTCCAAAGTGCTTAGTGTAGACCCCTGCTAACACCAGAGGTGCTGTGCCTCTTCCCCAGGCTTAGGTCCAGTGCCTTTTGGATCATGAGGCTGTGGACCCCTCCAGTGGCCACTCCTCCCACCTAATCCCGGGGACCTTCGCCTTTAGATGGGCACCACCAGCTTCATCCCTGACCACCACCCCAATGGAGAGGTAAGCTAGTTAGCACTATATATATACATGTTGTGGTTGATGGCTGTGATAGCACAATGAGGAGTACCAGAAGATGCATACAGCTCCTTCAGTACATGCAGAGCTGTTGGGATGTGTACAATGTGGAGGCACAACTGCCCAGACATGTGGGAGTACCAGAAGAGTGCTTCCTCAAGTCACTGCCAGAGGTAGCCACACTGTACATCCACATAGCTCGATGATGTCACTTGAATGTTACTGCCCACAACAATCAAGTGAAGAAGTACGTTGAGTAGCTTGACATCATGAATTGGTACAATACGTAGTGTGGTGAGTACTATGCTGAAGTAATATTATGCTGTTTACAGTCCTCCTGCCCCTCCCCCCTCTCACATGTATTCATTCAACCAACAGTTCCCTACAAGGAATTGTATACACAGACTGCACATCCTTAATAGTATTCATCATCAACACTTGTGGACAAAGGAAGGACATCAGTCAACCTCCCATCAAGTCACACATATGACCACACAACATGTTGGCCATTTGTTGGGACCATTGTACAGGTATTAATAACTCGCTCGTTTGATAATCGATAAGAGCGGGTAAATGATAACATAGGTTTTGGCAGAAGTCTGGTTTCATGTATGGGGGGCGGGGATGTGTGTCCCCGCCCCTTACAAAAGGGGGGAGGGGGTGTGCGGCGTGTGGACACGCCCTATCCCCCAGACCGTTCACATCACCTGACGTGATGGAGACAATTGTTAATTTAACATAGAGAGGTGCGGCGGGTGGGGGGTCAGTTAGCAAACTTCGCACGAGGCAATGATGATTGCTACACTAAATGTTTTCCAAAGGGTACACAGGCACATCCCCGAACGTCATTATAAAGGGGTGCCCGACACCCACCAAATCTTGTATATGTTATCACATATACATGCATCGCGCTCAGGTTAGATATAAATGATCATGAGCAGGTGGGAGCCAATAACCTGACCAAGAAACTTCACTGATGGTTTTGAAAATACACATTTATCCTTGTTTAGAGTGAGACCAGCTGCTTGTATCTTTTTAAGGGTTTGGTGTAATCGGACATCATCACACTCCATCTCTACTGTCCAGTTGAATGGTTTTAACAGGAACGCTTTCCCTCATGTCTCGGCCCCGGGATCCTATGTATTATATCATCATCCCATTATAATGTACAATTATAAGACCAACAGCCATAGCTCACATACACATACATGTACTGTGTACATTGTGCTACTCACAACAAAACGCAGCAACTTTTTTATTGTTTATTAAATATCAAGTTATGTTGTATCATAACATTATGGTACATACATGAACTATTGCTACCTGAGGTCAACACCCATTAGAGTGTACTGGCTACACTTCTGGCTAATAAACATAAGTCAACACATCTGCATGCATGTGTGAATGTGTTGTGTGTGCATGCGTATGTACATGTACCTGAGTAGTACATACACCATGTATGTGTGCACATGTATGTGTACAGGCTAAAGCCTCTCTGTAGAGTGAGGATGTGACACAGGACTGATATGTGCACCCCTCAGCCATGCTTCCTCCTCCCCCTTCCCACACACTGCATGTACCACTACAAGTATGGATATCATGACAAGACTCCTCCCCCTCTTCATCACACATGCCTACCTTACATACATGTACTCATTACAGAAAGATTTTATTCAATCTTTTTGATAACAACTTAAGCACACCTTCCAAGGTTACAACAACCATTCCTCCTCCCCGTCCCATCCGCTGGACCCCTTGGGTAGCCACATGAACAGCCAACTGCATACACAATGGAACTTACTTCAGCTGCTGTAGGTTAGTCCAATGACAAGCAGCAGTAGACAAAGCCTTGATACCTTCATCCCCAATGTTATTATTCTCTAGGCTGAAGGAAAAGCACACAAAGGTACATAAAACAGTACAGAGTGATGGCCACACCCCTACATCAATAGCCTAATGTGCCTAACACCCAGGGATCACTACTTCCCATCTGGCCAGTGATACAATTATACTATGCTGTTTACAGTCCTTCCCCCTCCCCTCTAAAACATGTACATGTATTCATTCAACCAACAGTTCTCTACAAGGAATTGTTTACACAGACTGTGGTTAAAACTACCACAACCCTTCCTATTATGACTTAAATTGAGGCTGATGCTTTGAGTTTACAACACGAATACTTGCCCGCACACGCACAAATATAGTTAAGATAAATACACGTGTGCTATGTAGCATACCTAGCTAAAGTTCGAACTTCGAAGCTGCATACTACACTGACCAACAAGTGTCATACACACAAAGTTGACAGTACAGCTTACCTAGCGCCTCGACGTAAGCAGACCGAACGCTAAGTGCTCCTTAATTAGGCGGTTCATGTAGGAAAGCGTCGGAAGGAGCTGTAAGCCACTTACAGAAAGATTTGCTAAACCATTTACGGAGGTACACGAACCATGTATTGCTAACGCACAGTTCTGCTTACAGTGTAACATTTTCAAGCGTGGCTACTTTTGGTACTGTACGTATAGTGACCATGTATGATTCGTATTATTACCAGTATATAGTAGCCACGCTTGAAGATCAGATGTTACGCTATAAGCAGTACTATGCAGCTGTTACACCTTCAATCCTTCGAACTTTAGCTAGGTATGCTACATAGCACACGTGTATTTATCTTTGTGCGTGTGCGCGCAAGTATGCGTGTTGTAAACTCAGAAGCATCAGCCTGACTACGCACAAGCACATAGGGAAGTGCGTGTGACTGCTGGAAAAGTTACATAATATTATGTAAAAGCTGGGCTGGACTGTTGACTTAGGTAAGCATAATCAATTGCCACTCTGACCACGTTATGGAATTATGGGACGCCTAAATAAACAATGAATCGCTGTAAAAGTCTACAGTTCCGAGGTGTTACTTTCTACAGTTCCGAGCCGGCACTGTATGTATAAAATGTGTACATGGTATACTGATTAAATGCATTACAATATGTGAATGACCAGCCAATACCCAGGGCCAGGGGGTTATGCAAATTACTTGCTCTGTGGGGCCAGTAGGTTCCATCAACCTTAGGCCCAACTAGCCCAAAGTGCTTAATGTTGACCCTGCTAACACCAGAGGTGCTGTGCCTCCTCCCCAGGCTTAGGTCCAGTGCCTTTTGGATCATGAGGCTGTGGACCCCTCCAGTGGCCACTCCTCCCACCTAATCCCGGGGACCTTCTCCTTTAGATGGGTAGGACCAGCTTCATCCCTGACCACCACCCCAATGGAGAGGTAAGCTAGTTACCACATCTATTGTGTTGTACACACAGTGGGTGATGGCTGTGATAGCACAATGAGGATTACCAGAAGATGCATACAGCTCCTTCAGTACATGCAGAGCTGTTGGGATGTGTACAATGTGGAGGCAAAACTGCCCAGACATGTGGGAGTACCAGAAGAGTGCTTCCTCAAGTCACTGCCAGAGGTAGCCACCCTGTACATCCACATAGCTCGATGATGTCACTTGAATGTTACTGCCCACAACAATCAAGTGAAGAAGTACGTTGAGGAGCTTGACATCATGAATTGGTACAATACGTGGTGTGGTGAGTACTATGCTGAAGTAATATTATGCTGTTTACAGTCCTCCTGCCCCTCCCCCCTCTCACATGTTATCATTCAACCAACAGTTCCCTACAAGGAATTGTATACACAGACTGCACATCCTTAATAGTATTCATCATCAACACTTGTGGACAAAGGAAGGACATCAGTCAACCTCCCATCAAGTCACACATATGACCACACAACATGTTGGCCATTTGTTGGGACCATTGTACAGGTATTAATAACTTGCTCGTTTGATAATCGATAAGAGCGGGTAAATGATAACATAGGTTTTGGCAGAAGTCTGGTTTCATGTATGGGGGGCGGGGATGTGTGTCCCCGCCCCTTACGAAAGGGGGGAGGGGGTGTGCGACGTGTGGACACGCCCTATCCCCCAGACCTTTCACATCACCTGACGTGATGGAGACAATTGTTAATTTAACATAGAGAGGTGCGGCGGGTGGGTCAGTTAGCAAACTTCGCACGAGGCAATGATGATTGCTACACTAAATGTTTTCCAAAGGGTACACAGGCACATCCCCGAACGTCATTATAAAGGGGTGCCCGACACCCACCAAATCTTGTATATGTTATCACATATACATGCATCGCGCTCAGGTTAGATATAAATGATCATGAGCAGGTGGGAGTCAATAACCTGACCAAGAAACTTCACTGATGGTTTTGAAAATACACATTTATCCTTGCTTAGAGTGAGACCAGCTGCTTGTATCTTTTTAAGGGTTTGGTGTAATCGGACATCATCACACTCCATCTCTACTGTCCAGTTGAATGGTTTTAACATGAACGCTTTCCCTCATGTCTCGGCCCCAGGATCCTACGTATTATATCATCATCCCATAATAATGTACAATTATAAGGTCAACAGCCATAGCTCACATACACATACATGTACTGTGTACATTGTGCTCCTCACAACAAAACGCAGCAACTTTTTTATTGTTTATTAAATATCAAGTTATGTTGTATCATAACATTATGGTCTATTGCTACCTGAGGTCAACACCCATTAGAGTGTACTGGCTACACTTCAGGCTAATAAACATTAGTCAACACATCTGCATGCATGTGCATGTGAATGTGTTGTGTGTGCATGTGTATGTACATGTACCTGAGTAGTACATACACCATATATGTGTGCACATGTATGTGTACAGGCTAAAGCCTCTCTGTAGAGTGAGGATGTGACACAGGACTGATATGTGCACCCCTCAGCCATGCTTCCTCCTCCCCCTTCCCACACACTGCATGTACCACTACAAGTATGGATATCATGACAAGACTCCTCCCCCTCTTCATCACACATGCCTACCTTACATACATGTACTCATTACAGAAAGATTTTATTCAATCTTTTTGATAACAACTTAAGCACACCTTCCAAGGTTACAACAACCATTCCTCCTCCCCGTCCCATCCGCTGGACCCCTTGGGTAGCCACATGAACAGCCAACTACATACACAATGGAACTTACTACAGCTCCTGTAGGTTAGTCCAATGACAAGCAGCAGTAGACAAAGCCTTGATACCTTCATCCCCAATGTTATTACTGAATAGGCTGAAGGAAAAGCACACAAAGGTACATAAAACAGTACAGAGTGATGGCCACACCCCCACATCAATAGCCTCATGTGCCTAACACCCAGGGGTCACTACTTCCCATCTGGCCAGTGATACAATTATACTATGCTGTTTACAGTCCTTCCCCCTCCCCTCTAAAACATGTACATATATTCATTCAACCACCAGTTCCCTACAAGGAATTGCTTACACAGACTGTGGTTAAACCTACCACAACCATCCCTAATGGTATTCATCATAAACACTGTGTGTATAGGTTACATGTATGTGAATGGCCAGGGGATTATGCAAATTACTTGCTCTGTGGGGCTGGTAGGTTCCATCAACCTTAGGCCCCACAGGGCAAGTAGTCCAAAGTGCTTAATGTTGACCCCTGCTAACACCAGAGGTGCTGTGCCTCCTCCCCATGTATGTACTATAATGCAGTGTGACACAATGATGCATACAGCTCCTTCAGTACATGCAGAGTTGTTGGGATGTGTACAATGTGGAAGAACTGCCCAGACTGACAGTACAGATATAAAATTTAGCATCTGTTTGTTTTAGAGTGAATAATGGTATACTATAAATGTACATGTAACCATAGTGACATGACAACATCCAAGCTCTGTGGAAGCATGCAGACCACAACAGCATCCAGGGGTAGGAATACTTTTTTAGTTGTTGTTGTTAGAATGCCTTCACCACAACAAAAGAGGAGAGCTAAGCGACGAGAGGAATACCTCCTAAATCGAGACTACAAGTTAGAGTCCTCCCGAGTTCGGTACAGTGCTGATGCTGAACAAAGGCGGGCTTCTGCTCATGACATGTACAGAGCAAATCTGGAGTATAACCGCTAAGAGGTGGTGACATGAACAAGTGCTAGCTTCTACATGTAAGTCTAAGATGCGTGTGCCTAACACCCAGGGGCCAACTTTAATGGTTGCCCGTTGCCCCTTAACAACTACACTCACAGTGTTTCCCCCTGCGCCATGCTATAGCAAACCAATCATTACCATTTATCCATACCACACATGACTTGATAAGGTAAAGGTTAGGTACAGTGGTAGTAAACTAAGTTTAATGCAGAGAGTTGCTCTGTGTTATATAGCGTTACTAAGCTGACTATAGTGACGTTGCTAAGGCCAGATGTAAACATATGTTTTGGCAGATGCATGCAATGAACGATCCCAAACAGTCCTATGCTGTGCATGAGTGCCCAATAGCACGCCCTATCCCCCAGACCTTTCACATCACTTGACGTGATGGTGACAATTGTTGATTTAACATAGAGAGGTGCGGCGGGTGGGTCAGTTAGCAAACTTCGCACGAGGCAATGATGATTGCTACACTAAATGCTTCATCTATGTTCATGATCCACCACAACCAGGTATGAACCTTTGACTTCTACATGTACTTCAATAATCACAACAAAATTAATGATTTGATCGTCAGGAGTCCCCCTACTAAGAATAGTAATTGCGTTTTTAATGAAGTTGTGTCCAAACGGGCTCCAAAAGGAAGCACTAGTGAATACACATAATCAGCTGACGATGCATCTTCAAAGAGCACTATGCCTTTGTTGTTGGCCTAAAACAACTGAAGCGTTTTCCAAAGAGTGTGTGTGCCAATAGTTGGCATAGCTCTGTGACCTTTGCACACACATTCCTGAGAAAGACTGCTAGGCCCGGTTTGTTCGGAAGCTACTTCAGAACAAACCTGATTTTGAACTGCTTTTAGGCAGTTTACACACAGCAAGTCTCCACTTCGCAGATGAATATTTTGCTACTGTATAAGTTTTTCTGCAACTTGAAGGTGCGAACGTATGCGGTGTTGATGCTTCTCTAACGGGTCCGTGACCGTCACGACAATACTAGTACTTGATGCACAAAACGGAATAAAACGCGCGCATGTGCCCAAATAAGGAGGCACTATCTGCACAGTCATGGGGCAGCTGTGGTAAGACAGTTTACAATGTATATAACACCACTTGGACCTATGTAAACTAAATTTAATTTTGATGAGACAAAAATGGCGCCTTTAGGTAAAACCTTGCGTGGTTCTCAGGGGTTATCAATACACAGACTTTTTATTTTGAAAAACACTGACACTGATAGTCCCTTCCCTTATGTGGAAAAAAAACTTGAGTTTCACGTGGTAGACACCTATATATTGCAAAAGATGGTTTGAAGTTGATAAAAATTTAACCCTTTACCCACACCCCAAAAATAATCATCATAGATCAGTTCTACTGATCATGTCCTTCAATTTGATGCCAAAAACTCTGCTGTCAATTGTATTGCAGCCAAGATATGAGTGCGCAAAGTTGCAACATTTAGGAAAAAAGTCATTATTCAGTGGTGTGAATATCGTAAACCATTAGCGTTATTAACTCAATAAATGGTAAAAGTTACATTCATATCAAGACCAACATATATGAGAAGTTGGAGCAAAATTGGAAGATGTGAAGCACAACTCCCGCTCACGGTTTGACCCTATGATAGTTCCCAGGGCTCCTTGTTTGTTTCTGATGGGTTGAGGGCGTGGTTTATTAGATGATATGACTACATGTGTGATGGCAGCTGTGACTTTGTAGTTGGAGGTGATATACTGGACTTCAAGTGAAGAGTTATATCTTAATGGTATGCACACACAAGTGACACAACATGCCAGTACAAAACGTCTACCATAGGCTGGCCATGGCCCATGTGTTGGTGACCCCAGCGGCATGTGTGGATGTCTAGTATAGGCCAATATGCTGACATGCAATTACCATATACATGCATGTAATCTCGCTGTGCTTATGAAGGCTTGTGTGCAGTGTTCCTGTATGTGCACTGCTGTGTGTATGGTTTGCTAGCATGTTGTAGTAGGCCCTACCCTGGTATGCATGCATAGGCCTGTGCTAAATATCAAATTTGATACACGCTTGTTTATTATCCTGCATGCCACTTTGTGTTGGGAGTGGAGGCTATGTGCGGTACCAGTGACTGTGCAGTAATATCCATCTGGATTCTATTTAGACCACACCCTCGTAAAATGGCATGGGAACATATACATTACTACTCACAAGTATTTATTATGTGTATGCATATAATATCACATATAGCTCAAGGTAGTAACATATTGCATGACATTTAGCAGAAAGTATGTAGGTACATGTAGTCCTTTTAAAAATATTTAGCAACATAAAATGTACGTAGTACAAAATGGCTAAATATGTCACACACCCACCTACCCATACATAAGCCTATACCTTGCCACCCATGATGTCATGCCACCAATACAAACAAGGTTGGGTGAACATTGTCTGCATAGAGCAAAGATTACCGGCCCCCTCCCCAAACCTCCTGAGAGGCAGTGATGTGCCCTTTATATGAACATCACTAACATAAACCAAGCAATGCAACTGTTTGAAGTTGCCATAACCCTGTAGTGCTGATGTGTCTGCAACCACAGGAGTGTCAATAGCCTAATGTCCCTAACACCCAGGGGTCAACTATAATGGTTGCCCAATGGCCCTACACAACTAGAAATCTTTATCTGGCCAGTGATATTATTAGCTGCTGGAAGGGGCAAGTTATATTATGCTGTTTACAGCCCTTCCCCCTCCCCCCTCACACATGTATTCATTCAACTAACAGTTCCCTACAAGAAAGTGCTTACACAGACTGTGGTTACACCTACCACAACCCTCCCTAATGGTATTCATCATAAACACTGTATGTATAAAATGTGTACATGGTATACTGATTAATCATAGATTGACTGAAACCAGAGTGACTTAAGTCACTACCCTGGGATAGGGTGAAATGAGATTTATACCTAGCTATTCAAACAAATTCTTTACATGTGGTTGATTGTTAATACAGATAACAACAGGTTCACATAAATGAATTTCATTTAAGCTTCAGATCATCACTTCCGAATATGCATGCTTGCGTGTACAAAGGCATGGTATATCACTGATTATATATATG
>OX442415.1:18221873-18350613 GCA_949361645.1 Spongilla lacustris
ATCTATAGAGTATGTGTTTGACATTGTGTTGTGTGTTTAAAAAGTATATAATCAGATCTAACTCGTGGACAAGGGCGGACGGAGGAATTCGGAGAGGGGGTGTGCAATTGAAATTGTGAAGGGGCGGGGCGGGAGGAAGACACCATTAAATTGAAAGCGGGGTCTGGGGCGGAGCCCCCCAAAAAATGATTTTGTATCGAAGCCGATGGCGATTTAATATGTATATACCCCCGTCATGTAAACCGGGGTCTGGGAGATGTTCATGCAGAATATTAGCGTGAAATCATGCATTAATTTAACGGTTGATTATAAATCTCCAAATCAATAATTGATTTGATACGGGGTTTTTTTGCCTGCGCAGATGCTGCACTTTATTAAAACAATGTATTTTGCCATGTAAGGCAGCTATGTAATTAAATTTAATCAACAATTAATTAGCACTTGCTGCGAACAGTATTCAGCTGCAGATCGTCTCTCAATGATAGTCGAAACAAGGTAGAGCGTGTAGTGCATTTGACATTCAAAAGTTGGATTACATGGCGCGAGAAAATTATGTTACCTTCTTGGCTGGTTGGAAATCTATCGTACGGAGATCTTTCTGCAATCAAGGACACTTAATTAATTAATTAAGTGTCCTTTCTGCAATCCACAGGGCCCATGCAAAGACACCACCTCCTTCCAGTCCTGACAGCAAGAATTGCCGTCGTTGTGGAAGGAATATGAATCTTGTACAGAGAGGGTCAGGTCCAGAAGGGTTAGTGTGGCGTTGACCTCGTTGTTTGTAGTCTCGTACCCAGACGTATAAATGGTTTTGTTTTGCACAGTCATAACAACTATTCATGTACACATGTGCCACAGATCATTGCAGAAAGTTGTTGATGACCAATGTGATAAATGGGATCAGGCTTTAGAATCTGTCTTATTTGCAATTCATGCATCAGTCTGTCCAGGAGGGCATCTAGCAAATATTCACCGCATTTGGAACATGTTATGCAACTTCACAGGACTGTATTCAGCTTGAATTAGACTGCTCATAAAGCTTTGTACAAGCAACTACAGGAAGGCAGGGCTAAGTTGACAATAAAGGTAAAAGTTTATATTTGCATTTCTGGCTAATTGTTCACTTATCATGGCATGCTAAGGAAGACATCACAATTGCACAGACGATACAAGTAGTTTTGCATACGAAACATCATGCAGCAGGGAAAACAGCATCCACTATTAATGTTGGTGATCTTATACTTCTAAGAAACAGGAGGCAGGCTGGCAGTAAGGGGAATAAGTTAGATAGAAGATATCTGGGGCCATATCCGGTGGAAACAATATCAACAAAGGGGCAGGTTTTTTTTTTTCATAAGCCATAAAATATTGTTCTCTACATATAAAGGTGACCCTGGGAGACACACAACATTGTTTATGTCTATACCCCACATGCTTTAGTAAATTTTGTTGCTTCATTATGTAATATAGATATCAGTTTACTGTCTGGGTCCATGGAGGTGGAATTGGATGAAGTAGCTTTGTATATCTTGATGTTTCTGATTGATTGCTTCACTAGAATACATCCTTTCTTATTTTTAAGGTTGATGAGACAGCCAAAAATCATTACATCTCTTTTCTTTTCCCTTGTACAGGGATTTTGCTTGGACAGATGATATGGACGTAGACAAGGGAGGATCCACAGGTGATACAAGAAGTTCTGATTTGGTAGATGGTTTGGAAGTAGAAAATGGAAAAGGAAGCTCCACAGAAAGTTTTGGTTTACAAAAGGAAAAGGGCGGATGCTCTTCCGCACTACTGAGTCTCAAGATCTAAGTTAGTATTAATAATAAATATATTGTACATGCATAATGTATGCAATTGTAAAATTGTAACATACTGTGTCTACCTGCATTGTATCAGCTGACGAATGAGCCTCACAGTGGCAATGAGACTTAAGGACATACCATTACGCTGCAAAATATTGAACATTATGGCCTGAAACTACAATGCAATGTCCTTGGAGATGGAAACTGTCTAATTACGAAAACGACACAATGTATTACGGAAAGAAGTGGTTGAGTTCATGGCCCATAATCCTTGCACTGTAAGTGAACTTCTTGCTGTATACAAATAGGCCATATCATTGCCTATTTAAACTATTATAGTAAGATGGAACACATTTCATTACTACATCGTCATGGGAAGACTACTTAACTGAAATGTCACAGCTGGGACGTGGGGAAATCACCTTTTGGTTGTATCCAGATGAGTCTAGTGATGGACCTATATCAAATGGGGCACCATTATTTCAGCCTAGCACCTATTGATCTGCAGAGCATAATTATGAAGGCTCCATGTAAAAATGCCAGGCAGGGCTTGTTTTGAGTTTAATAAATTAATTTACCACATAATATTATTAATTTACGTGTACTGGTCACTAGTGATAGCATCATTAAATGGATGCAAATTACATGTCAATATGACACAAAATGTTTTGTCAGATATTAAGATCAAGGACGACATTGTGTTACTGTAGTATAATAATATTAATAATGTTATATTGTTCGCGCATGCGTAGTTTTTGAGTTATTCTAGAGATGGACTAGATTGTTACTAGTTGTACCTGTGTTCTCTATCCTAAGTGAATATCAGTTTGTCTAATACACTACATTTTGGCGACGAGATTGGGATAAAATGTCGAAACTTGGAAGAGATGTAACTGTTTCATGCCAGTATGGACTATCACTGCAACCACGCATTTGATCCACATGCCGTCTCCATGAAATTGTAGGAGAAATTTGTACAACATATGACACAGGTCCTGGAAGGATTGAAGAGTTCTCGCCGGAGTCAGAAACGATCTCTTCCTATTTGGAGCGCACTGAGTTGTTCTTGGTAGCAAATGACGTGGCGAACGATAAGCGGGTAGCTGTTTTTCTGTCTGTGTTAGGTAGCAGGCATTACTCATTGTTGAGGGGTATGCTAGCTCCCAAGAAACCATCAGAGTGTTCGTTTGCTGAGTTGAGTCAAGCTCTGCGTCGTCATTACGAACCCAAGAAGCTTATCATTGTAGAAAGATTCGCGTTTTATGGTAGGAGTCAAGGTGAATCAGAAAGCGTCACCGAGTTTGAGGCGGAGCTTCGTAAGTTGGCGCTACATTGTGCCTTTGATGATTTTTTGAGTCAAGCTCTTAGGGACCGTTTAGTCTGTGGGTTAAAAGATCAGTCTATACAGAGACGGTTGCTAGCAGAGGCTGATTTAACGCTACAGAAAGCATTGGAGATTGCTCGTAGTATGGAAGCTGCTGAGAAATCAACACGACAATTGGTGCAGACAGATGTAGGGATTCAGGAAATTCATGGACAGAGAAAAGGACCAACCAGTCGGAGGAAATTATGTTGGAGGTGTGGACAGAGTTCACATTCAGAAGATAAGTGTCGATATCGTGCATTGGATTGTTATAGCTGTGGGCAAAAAGGGCATATAGCTAGGATGTGTAAAAATAGTACACAGGATACCAAGCAGAGTAGAAAAGGGTATGCCAGATGGGTTAATGAGAGTGACAAGGAACAGGAATTAGTGGAAGATAGTGATGATGAGTGTGAAGAGGAGTTTCCTGTCCACAAAATAGGAGCTGGTAGTACAAGCCCATATTCAGTGTGGGTAAGAATTGAAGGTGTGAAGTTGCGTATGGAAGTTGACGCTGGGGCAGCTGTATCAGTAGTGTCCAGTAAAACTTGGGAGAAGCTGCAGCTAAAAGTTCCTTTGTGTAAACCTGATGTTACCTTAAAAACGTATACCAACGAGGTTATGAGGGTGATTGGGGAAGCCAAGTTAAATGTGACATATGGACATGAGAAACATCTGTTACGGTTGTATGTGAATGGACCTAGTTTGGTTGGTAGGGACTGGCTTGGTAAAATTCGGTTGAATTGGAAGGGATGGTGAGTTGTGTTGGTGTATCATCCGTAGATTCAGTGTTGCAGAAGTATGAAGACGTGTTTGTTGAAGATGTGAGTGAGATTAAAGGATTTAAGGCCAAGTTAAGGGTTAAGGCAAATGCTGTTCCTCGTTTTCTTAGAGCAAGGCCAATCCCTTTTGCTTTGAAGGATGCAGTAGGTAAGGAGTTAGATCGATTGGAGACTTTGGGTATTTTGCGGAAGGTAACACACAGTGCATGGGCAGCACCTATTGTTGTGGTTCCTAAGAAAGACGGAAGGCTTCGTATCTGTGGGGATTTTAAGGTCACAGTGAATGCAGTATTGGACGTAGATAAATATCCACCACCAAAGCCAGATGATCTGTTTGCAGCTTTAGAGGGGGGCTTGAGATTTACTAAATTGGACCTTAGACAAGCGTACCAACAACTAGCGTTGGAGGAAGGATCTCAGGAATTTGTTACTGTGAACACTCATCAGGGTCTCTATCAATTTACAAGGTTGCCATTTGGTGTTGCATCAGCACCAGCAATTTTTCAAAAGATCATGGATGAGATACTTCAAGGCATTTCACATGTGGTATGCTATTTGGATGACATTCTTATTTCTGGTAGTTCAGACAAGGAGCACCTGACAAACTTGGAGGAAGTGCTGAAGAGATTGAGGGAAGCTGGTGTTCATTTGTGTAAGGAAAAGTGTGTGTTTTGGGCGGAATCAGTAGAGTATCTGGGACATGTGGTGAGTAAAGAGGGATTACGCACAGCTGATTCCAAAGTAGAGGCAGTACTAAAAGCCAGAGCTCCTAATAACAGTGCAGAATTGCGTTCATTCCTTGGGCTGGTCCATTATTATGGAAAATTCATGCATAAATTGGCAGAGACCTTGCAACCATTGAATGCCCTATTAAAGAAGAATGCAAGATGGGAATGGAGTTCTAGCTGTGAAGTTGCTTTCCAGCGAGTAAAGGATCAACTGGCAACAGCTCCGGTGTTGTGCCATTATGACCCAAGTCTACCTCTTTGTCTGGCTGGTGATGCTTCTGCATATGGTGTAGGCGCAGTTCTTTCACATATTTTGAAAGATGGTTCAGAAAGACCCATTGCATATGCGTCACGGTCCTTGTCAGTTGCAGAAAAGAATTACGCGCAGTTGGAAAAAGAGGCTTTGTCATTGGTATTCGGAGTTAAGAAATTCCACCAATTTTTGTATGGAAGAAATTTTCAGTTGGTTACTGATCATAAGCCATTGACAATGATTTTTGGGTCAAAGACAGGGGTACCTCCTATAGCAGCAGCAAGATTGCAACGTTGGGCTTTGTTACTTTCTGCTTACAGTTATACCATTGTGTACAAGCCAGGAGTGAATCACAACAATGTTGATGGATTGTCTCGTCTTCCATTGAGTCCGGTGAAGCCATCTGCATTTGAAGTGCAAAACACAGATTTTACAGTATGTCAGCTTAATATATTGCCTGTTACTGCAAAACAACTTGCTGCAGCTACAAGATCAGATCCTGAATTATCAAGAGTGTTGCACTTTACCTTGAAAGGATGGCCAGTAGTTCACACAGAGGAATCGATGACAGTACAGTCTTATTGGGCTCGACGTAGTGAGCTGACAGTGGAGTGTGGCTGTTTGCTGTGGGGAGTAAGAGTTGTTGTGCCTTATAAATTGCAGGAGCAAGTTTTGAAGGAGCTACATGACGGACACCCAGGCATTGTTCGCATGAAGAATTTGGCTAGAAGCTATGTGTGGTGGCCAGGTTTGGACTCGAACATTGAAGACTTAGTGAAGTCTTGTCCACAATGTCAGGTGGCTAAAAGTGCTCCACCTAAGGCACCTCTTCATCCTTGGGTGTGGCCATCCAAACCGTGGGAACGTATCCATGTAGATTTTGCTGGGCCATTCCAAGGGAAAACATTTTTTATTGTTGTGGATGCTCACTCAAAATGGCCTGAGGTTATTCCAATGTCTACCACAACCTCTTTGGCCACTGTGGTCGAGTTGACCAAGTTGTTTGCATCGTATGGAATACCACAGCAATTAGTGTCGGATAACGGTCCGCAATTTACATCGCAAGAATTTAAAGAGTTTCTACGAACAAATGGAGTACGACACATTCTAACAGCCCCTTACCACCCTTCATCAAATGGTGCAGCAGAGAGATTTGTTAGAACATTTAAGGAAGCCATGCATAAAAATAAGGGCAAGTCCCTTCATGACCAGTTGATGCATTTTCTATTGTCTTATCGAATGACACCACATGCTACCACGGGCGTTGCTCCTTGTGAATTATTTATGGGAAGACATTTACGTGTAGCATTGGATCTTTTAAGACCTGACTTGGAATCTGTTGTGGCTAAGAAACAGTTTCTTCAGAAAAATAATCATGATGGAGCAGCCACATTGAGACAGTTTATGGTTGGGCAACGGGTAATGGTGCGAAACTACAGGGAAGGACCAAAATGGGTACCAGCAATAGTGAAACAGAAGAGTGGACCTGTGTCATATGTTGTACAAATTTCTCCTACAATTTCATGGAGACGGCATGTGGATCAAATGCGTGGTTGCAGTGATAGTCCATACTGGCATGAAACAGTTACATCTCTTCCAACAGGTGATTCCAGTGCATCATCAGAGGTAGGAAGGACAAATGATATACCAGTGGTTGATGCAACAATAGATGAGGGAGAGAGAGAGAATGAAGTTGCAGCAGACAATTGGGATATCACAAGAGCTGAAATACCTGAGGTTAAAGACCAAGGACCTAGACGTTATCCTCAACGAGTGCATAGACCTCCGGACCGTTATGGATGGAAATGACTTATTCATAGTAGATGGGGAAGAGTGTAGTATAATAATATTAATAATGTTATATTGTTCGCGCATGCGTAGTTTTTGAATTATTCTAGAGATGGACTAGATTGTTACTAGTTGTACCTGTGTTCTCTATCCTAAGTGAATATCAGTTTGTCTAATACACTACAGTTACAACAAATGAATGTAAAGAGTTATAACTGCATGTACATAGAACATATAACTGAATTGGTTTCAAATTTAGTTTTCAATCAGACTGCATAGCAAATAATTGAACCCTGTCTTTTGAAGTAGGTTTCTAAAAACTTGATTAACATTACTAATCAATACAAACCTACAGATATCTAGCGCAGCAATGCACTCATGGTTTGATTAGTAGTAACTTATGCTGACCCTGCAATTATATTGCCTCTTATGTGTTTTTAGTTGCTCTGTAAGCAGCAATATAGTGACAATAGTTTTAGAGGATTGCAAAGATAGTTTGTCTGAACATAAAAGTTTATCTTGAAAAAGTAAAAGAAAGAAATGATTGCATTATATATGAGCAATACTGGATTGCTTTCTTCTAACCAGACTGTGTTTGCACCAAAGAGAGTACACCGTAGTGCTGAGCTAGCTGGAGGTAGTGTAAATCAAGTGTAAGTGCTGAAGAATTTAACTGTACATACACCTCAGATGGTTGTTATAGTTACAAAGACCTGCTTTCAAAGATTCAATCAAAACTTATCATGGATGTTTGTCATATTGAACCTCTGCCTCTTATGTCACGAAGAAGCCCATACCTGTCCGACGTCACTGTTAGCCATTGCCATGATCGAAACGCCCACAATACAATAACAATTACGTTAATTAGTATTCCTGCGGTACTGCCTCATTTTGAGGCACCAGGCATAAAACCTTGTGTAGGACGCCACCAGACCCATATTCGCATATATGGTCTGGTCCCCAGACTAAAATGGGAGGTGACCCACATGCCTGTGACACCAGCTTTATCTGTTTGCTATTATTTAACCATGTAGTAAATGACTGTATTGTACATGTATGCATTGTGAATATCTCAAACTATAACACTATCAACATTTAAATCACAGCTCACACAACCTTGCAATCTGATGCATGTACATGTACATGTCAGTTAATATTTGGTGTCTAAACTTGGTACAAACAGTTTAGATAGTACTTTTATATAGTTATTCCATATCCGGTACTTGCCTTCTGGTGCTTCAGTTATGCCCACCTTACATACAGTTGTTGCTACATATATGTGAGATCTACATGTATATGTATGTGATAGTGTAGTGAATTTTAAAACTATGCAATCTGAACATAAAATTTATCCCCTTTTAAGCACAAGAGCATTTCTCACACAGGCGAACATCACCCCACAGCCAGCTGGTATAACTGTTATACAAATGAATACTCCGTATAAACTATTCACACCACCAAGTGCTTGTGCTGTCTGATTAGATTTTGCAATTATCTTAGCACGATAATAACCTCTTTTTTACTGAGGCACATGTGGAGGAGTGAAGGGGGCAGTTTTCACTGACTGGATACATAAAATCTTGGTATGCATTAGCCCTGCATACTGGCAGATTGACTTCCTCATCTTACAAGGATTTACTGCCAAGTTTGCAACAGGGGGTGGGCAAAAAACAAAAGCCTTCCTACGCTTAATGAAGGATATCAACTCATGGGGCTGGGGACCTGTCTTTATTCCCTGCTAGAATACATATGGCATGTACTTACAATTAAGTTATTTGGTGCACCAATTCTAGATCTGCAATAGCCTCTTTGTTAATGTCAGGGATGCTGATGTATGTGGAAAGCAGCCTTGCATTGCAGACCCTCACATGGACAGAGGGTCTGGAATGTTCTATTCCCGAGTCATACGGATTAGTTTCTGTTCATTAAAAATTCTTTCATTGAGAGGAATGCAATTTGGTGTCCTCTAATTTCAGAACAAACCTACCCTCAAAATAAAACTGCATTAATTTGAGGATCTTCAAGACAGCAAAGTTGCGATAAGACCAATCATGTCAATGTACAGCCATAGTTAGTGAATTATTATTATTACACCTGATGACATGTCTGTTTCTAGGACATCAGCAGCTGCAGAGACAGCAACATCCCAGGTGTAGTCAGTTTGGCTCACTATCCCCACCATAATCCATGCAATGTCATGATGGAGAGCCATGCATAACTAGGGGTTAAATCACCACCATTGTGAAAATGGCAATGGATTCAAGGTTCTTTTGGGACACACCCATCTAACGTTTCCTAAAAGTGTATACCAAGCCACCATCTGAGGAAGTCATTTAAGTAAGTTTATACAGAGTGATAAAAACCAAGCCATTGTACATGAGGATCTTTAGAGGAACATAAGTTTATTGGCAGGAAACAGGACGTTCAACTGCACCTCCTCAAAACCTTATCAACAACAGCAGAAGTAATAACAAAGGTGCTGAAGAACACTGATTGTGTATCTGCCTGATTGCAAAGGCCTATGAAGCCTGGGGCACCAAAGCTACATGTACATGTATATATCTTAATCTTAACACAAGTGGCTTCATCGCTTCACCCAGCGTGTTTGAGAAGCCCCAAAGTCAAAAGGTGCAACATGCCATCACCTTCTGTGGCATTCCTATATGGCTGCTAACTGCATGTGCATTGTTGCAAATGTGTGCTACTGAATTGATTGAGGGTGTAAAAATTTTTCTTTCAGACTTACATGTATATATAAGTGAAATTTCATTCTTGTAGTAGTAGGTTAACTTTTATATGCTGAGTTATTTGCACACTGCCAAGTACATTACAATACTTTCCAAGTGGTATACTTTGCTTGTGCACACATAATATATACACATACTTACCTCAGCTCTTCAATGAAGGGTAGCTTCATGATAAATCCCTTCAGAGCCAACAGCTTATCAGCATCATGTAGATCATCATCAATTCTGAAATATAAAACATCATTGCAATACATGTTACACTTTATACAGACCACTTACTTTAATGTTGTAACCTTATCCAATGTGACAGACATGAGTTTTTGTGTGATGATATCCAGTCCCTCAGTAGCTAGTTGACACTCCAATGTGATAGTGGTTACAATGTCACTTGCAATGGCCAGACAATGTCCTATTGCACAATAATCAGTCAACGTTAATGTCTCGTTTCTAATTGCTAGCTCCCCTTTAGCTTTACTGAACAGTTCTCTGCATCTATGGCTGTTTTGAGACTCAAATATGCAATGTAATGCATTGAGGTTAATCTTGGTAATATATTTTCCCAGTAGTGCATTGTCCAATACTGCTTTCCACTGGTCTACATTTTCAAGATTTGTCAAACCACAATAGAACTTTAAGACCACACCCATATGAGAGCTCACTGAATGCTCTTTAACAGCTGCAAGCTGCTCCTCAGGACCAAGTGTGCTCATGTGGTAGGCAGCCAAGAACTCCTGGTTGGTCAGGTGAGGAAAACTGTATGATGGTTCTGAAGACCTTATACCTTCCTTTTTGTCCACTATCATTAGTCCTAATGTATCCACTTCAGTGGAAATAGCAGTGTCCCCCACCATATCATATTGTGACACATCAGTCCTTGAAGCAGCAGTCTTATTGTAGGCCAACTTGCATATCTTTTTAAATACTGCAGCTTCAGGCTCTGGTACCCACCATAATTCACCTATATTTTGATCTATCCCTTTCTTGTCATAATATCGTCGTAGAGTCATGATGGTAAACTGAGTGTATACTTCAGTTTCAGTTTTGGGTAGTGGTGTGGAGGCTTTACGATTGTCATATAGAAAGATAACCATGACAAGATGAAGTGGAAGATAGCACATATGTCGTATGCTTTGGTGCTCTTTGAGGTATGCTTTCACCTCTCCTGCTTTGGTGATGTCATCTGCATAGCTTCTATCTATGTACTCCATCACATGCTGCTCCAGGAACCCAAGCACTTCAGCTCTGATTGTGACACTCCTCCTGAGATCAATAGAAGCATTGGGCCTGGAAGTTATGAAGATCAGTGAGCTTTGAAGTTCTTTTCCTCTGAGTAATTGCTCAAACCAGGAAAGTCTTGATTTGGTGAATGAAACAGAGTACTCATCTAACCCATCAAATATGAAGCAGATATCTTCACCAAAGCTATCGATTATATTATTGGCCAATCTTTGCATACGAAATATGTCTAAAATGTTGTTGAGGTCTACAATTGGATTTGAATAAAATTCACGAAGAGAAACAAGGAAAAGATACTTCACTGTGCCTAGAACCTTTCCTTCACTCCAATCTCTGCTCAGCTTCTTCACTAATGTGGTCTTTCCACAACCCGGCCTTCCTTCTAGTAGTATTCTGGTACCAGGTTTAACATTTTCCACTGCTCCAAATAGTATATTGTAGTCCACTGCTTCCTTTGTTTCAATAATATCATCTGCAGATCCTCGAATTGTTTCCAAATAAAATTTAGGCTTCTGAGGGTGTTGTTCTGTTGTATCTTTAACTAGTGCTAGATTGATGAAAGTGAACTTTGGAACAGGAGGCCAGTCTGGTGCCATTGGATTATTTCTTGTGTAGAGATTTCTTAAAGCTTTTTGATATTTATCATCTACAAAGACAATTTAAATGCATTTACACCAGTGCTATTTGGAAATAACTCTAATCAATAATCACATTTATATGTAGACTATAGGTATATTTTCTTTATATACAGTGCCGGCTCGCAAGCGCGAAAAGTCACACCTAGTAAGAGTGAAAAAATAAGGCACATTCCTCGTGGAGTTTGGAAAACTATTGATGTCCATACTTTCATCTATCAATATCAATGTATCTGGACTGCATGGCCTTCCCCAAATGAATTTTACTGATGAAAGCAGTATGGTTGCACTATGAACACCAACATTTTTCCTAACTCCACGATGAATATGCCTTATTTTTCGAATTTTGTGAAGTGTGACTTTTCGCTCTTGAGAGTCGGCACTATACATCATATGAATTGTTATAATAATACCTGACATGTACAAGTACTTTATGACACTATTTATTCTTATTCTAACCATGTTCCCAACCTACACCATCTATAATATCCCATAAATTAAATTGTGAATTTTGCAGTCATTGTGGCATAATAGATATATCTTATATAAATTGTGTGAGCTTCCTCTCCTGATAGTAGTACTTGGTTGGGTGTAACACCAGCTGTAGGTTTAGGCATAGCTGTGTTCATTTAGCTGCAGTTGTTTATATACCAAAACATGGCAGCTTTAGTTATGGTCCAACCTATCCTGCCAATTAATGAAGGAGCACATAGACCTATCTCATATTCAAGCAACTAAAATGGTCCACTTCATTGATATTTTCATGCATATGCCTATATACTCTTTGATGAATCTTTTTAAAATACACACTAATACAGATTAAAATGATTACAGCATATATGTGTAGCTGCAAATTGGTTCAATGTGATGTACATGTGTACATTTAGTAATAATTACACTACTGAGATGATATAAGATAACAAACCTTCATGATGACTTTCCACCTGGGCAAGCACTGGATTGGTTGGTACAGATTGAGGTGGAGCTGTGGGGATGATGAATGTGCTACAGGTGGACATCAGACATCAACACACACAAGTACAAAATGGTGGATATTGTAATCCATGTTGCTGTAAATGCTATTGTAACGGACTAACCTGATGGAAAAGCATTAACTACCCTAAAGGTGTCGATTAATCATGTGCATGTCATGTCTCCAGAACAGTCTGTGATGTATATGTCACTATACTTGATACATAGGTGTACTAACTTGTACTGCCATTTCATTATTAAAGGACAACCTTTTACACTGGCGTAGTCGGCAGGATGGCTATCCGACCTCTGATCGTGCCTGAGGTATTCTGCGGCGATGGCAGTTGGGGAGAATGGACCTATCATTTTGAGAGCGTGGCGAAGATCAACAAATGGGACAATGACCTCAAACTGCATTGGTTTAAAGCCCGTTTGACTGGTAGGGCACAAACGGCGCTGCAAAGATTCTATATGACAATCTCCAGTCAGTATGAAGATATTATTATACTAAGAAAACCTTGCAGAAGAGGTTTTAGCCATCCTGCATAAGGAATCGTTATCAAGCAGAGTTTCAGATGGGAGAAAAGAACAATGGGCGGACTTTGCGAACAGGCTCCGAATACTCGCTGACAAAGCCTTTCAATTCGAAGACAAAGCTAAGGAGTGGCTCGCATTTCATGGCGCAGCTAGACAATCCACAGGTTGCGTTTAGCATGAGGCAGAAACGACCAAGGTTCTTGTGTACAGATTGCCACCCTTCCCCCCCCCCCCTTTTTACTTTCACAGGATGTCAACAAGTAATTTACACAATTACACTATTAAACAATATTACTGAAGTCAAAAAAGGTATGCAACAGTATCCTCAACCTATTGTGGATGCTGTGTTCAGGTATGCAGTGTAGTAATATGTTAGAAAAGGTTGTAGGGCCTCCAAATAATCTCCTCCACATGTACTCAGTCTGGCAAGTGAGTTGGAAACAATTTTGAGTGCATGGTCCTTTCCTCGTGTAACAAACACTTGCAAGTGCTCCACATAGCTTCTACTTCTTGTGTATGTGCCCCTGTGTTAGGATCCACGATAGTTGACAGTAAGATTCCTTAACCCGGTAGTAGCTGATAACTGGTTGAGCTCCATTTGTCACTGTAAACTACCAGGGCGAATGTATTGAGCTATCAGCGAAAGAAGTGTGTTGGCATCTCGTTGTTGTACTTCTACCAAAGAAATATTCTCCAGACACTCTTTTGATTCCACCAAAAACCTAATGATCATCCACTTGCCTTCCTCTGTTGTATTTCCGTTTACCGAACTTACTTTCATCAATTTCCACTTCTTTACCTGGGTCTCCAGTTACAGAAGGATGGTCAATAAAACATTGTGCGCAAATGTCCCTCACAAAGTTGTAGAAGTTTTGTTTGATATCTGCAAAGTTAACTGTCTTTTGCAGACTGCAATGAACTTGACAAACCACACATATGCAGGTTGGTACAATTGGATGTGGTCTTGGAATGCCTAGTCCTTAAAGCACTGGGTGCATGTGACAGGGATTCGTTTTCTAGCATCCATTGCCTACATTTATAATTGCATGTGTGTCGAGTGCAGGAGCAGAATTGATTATAGTATCAATGTCATGTTGCACGTGTTTTAATGGACATGTAGTTTGCTGAGCTATACTGATGATGTATGCAATAACTGTTGGCTTCTGGGCTCCAGCTTACATACCTCACCCATATCTTGCATGGTGAGAAGACCTGGTCAGTTCTGGGACTTTCTGCCATTGATTATTTATCATGGTGGTATTATCGCTGAAAACAATCTATTTCTCTGCATTCTGTCAGTATATTTATATATCATATTATCTCTGACTAAACGGCTTGTACATAACAACCAGAAACGTTAATGTACTAAATCTTTTGCAAGTAACATCAAATCCAGTATGCCCAAGGATAATCAAACTCTCCTCTCACACCCTGACCCCCACCACCACCACCACCATTAAAAAAATCCTGGATCCACTAATCAATTGGACCAAAAAATGATATATTGTATATGGACACAAGAATACAACATGTCAGTCACATTGAGTAAATATATGTACAAGTACATACTCAACGCCCTCTAATTTTTGAGCTTGCAATACAACAGTTCTTATTCACCAGAAATTTAATTAGTTATACAAACGTTGCCTTCTTTTTTGTTTATCCACTAAACTTACATAAGCCATGTTTCAGGATAGTGCCATGTATTTATATTCATACTGTCATATTAGATTTCGTAAACTACATGCAGATTGATTATTTATGTACCATTATATGAATCTATTGAGCTTGCTTTATAAAGAATTCCTTAAAAGTAGCATTTGGCCTTATCCGATGAAGATCAAACACTTACATGTATAACTTACTTTTCATGCACATCACACCAAGTGTATAACATGTGTTGCATCATTTTCAAAAGCAAATATACATTTCATAGCAGCCTACAAAACAGTGCACCTAGAAATCTAACACGTACACATGTAGAATTTCGATCACATTGAATATACTGTAGTACACTATATTTCAATTTAAAACACAAAAGATGACAAACTTCAACCGCCTTACATTTGGTTTTCGTATGTGGTTACATTGGTCCATAAATATATCATTATGCTCTAACACATATTACGCCCATGTAAACAAAAAGCACCAAAAATCGAACATAAGTCCGACCACCAATATCAGAGCATAAGACTGAATGCTTGATGCAGATTAATCTTGTACGTAATGCATTGTGGTTCACACAGTGCACCAGGAAAACATGCACATACTACTCTTACAAAGACCACGCATACATGTAATTGTTTAACAAGCTGACCTTGAACCATTGGACAATAGATAGATTTTATTTTTTCAGCCAATGTTAAGTGATTGGATGACTTGAGGGCACCAATCAACTTCTGCCAGGAACATGATACATCTGACTGCAACCAAAACTGAATCATATCATATCTGCACTCTGCCACCTGTCCTCGGTTATTAACATCAATCTCTCCTATTTTTGCATGACTCATTCCCAATTGAATTGCCAGTGGCTTCCAAGCCACAAAGTCCTCTAAAGCACTATGTATGCTTTTAAGTGTGAAGGATGAATCTGCAGCTAGAGAAACAAAGACTTAAGTCACATGATGCTATTACCAATACACTACTAATTGTAAAAAACAACATAGGGTGAGATATTGCCATGGCAACATGATTACAGGGCGATTAAATAGGTGTTAACCAATAACTGCTACATGGAAAAGTTGTTGCTTAACTTACAATTGCTCACTTCTTCATTTTTGACAGAAGTAGTGATCAATGCATATGGAGGAGCTGTAGATATTTCAACGTGTTCCTTTAAATCTATTTTAATGTTTGTATTGTCACTGTCTGGTCCTAGGAACAACCAATGTGGTACAAATATATTAATACATAAATGTATGCACGCCTATAATATGATAGTACCTTAATGCAGGGAGCTAACATACTTCATCTAGTATTTAATATCATTATAGATTTAGAAGATTATTATTATTGTTGTTTGTATATATGGCACTTGTAAGCATGGGGTATGTATTTGCAGAGTCATGTAGTAAAGCCAGCATAGGTGAAGGTTGGGTGCATATGAGGAGTGCCACACATGACCAGCTGATATCCTGGCAGCAAACTGGATGATGGGAAAGCTTGCTACTTTACCAGAAGCAAGTGTGACAGCAAGGTGTGCAGCCTTTGCAGCAGAGGAGAGGAAGCATAAGGCCAACCATTACATGTACGCATCCCAATAGTGGTGGAGACCTATGGGTGTTGGGGCCCTGAAGCAAAGTGGCCACTATTGCAGCTAGCCTCTTGCTTCACCACACATCAAAACTGCCCAAAGTCTGCAGGCGTCACAGCTCTGTATCAAAGACTCAGCATGACCCTAGTCAGGGCGACTCTTCTTTCAAGGACCATCTCATATGCTGGCTACTATGTGGCATGTAATTTAATGTTATGTGCTTGTTTTCAGTGATGTAATGATAATATTAGTTTAAAATATATATGTGTGTAATAATAATCATTTACTACAATACAGATAAACAAATACATAATATTTAATAATCAGGCTAAATAATATATCAGTAGCCTGCATCTGAGATGGCCCTTGAAAGAAGAGCCCTCACATTTGCCCTAACAAGGGTCATGCTCAACTCTGATATAGGGCTGTGTCTGCTGCAGACTTTGGGCAGTTCAGACGTGTGGCCAAGCGAGAGGCTAGGCTAGCTGCAATAGTGCTTCAGTACCCCAACACCCATAGGTCTCCACAGCTATTGGGATGCATACCAAACCCAGTTCTGCACATTTGGAATTGTTGGCCTTATGCTTCCTCTCCTCTGCTGCAAAGGCTGCAGACCCTGCTGTCACACTCACTTCAGGCAAATTACTTGAGGTTAGTGGTGATGTGACAGTACAGCCAAATGCAGCTGGCTTTCCCATCATCCAGGACATCAGGTTACACAAAGCAACATAAATCCGCAGTACACATAATACACACGCTACATACAACAATAGCATGCACCGTTTACAGAGAGCGAGACATTTTATTATTTTATACAGCAATGCAAATACATGCACACAAAAAAGTTAAACTCCCTCAAAGCTCTCTGGTTAGTGTTATATTGAGACATTGGTAGATGATAGGTGGCCTTAGATTTGCTGCATTGCAATGTGATGGCCGGCCAGATGTGATGCTAGACGAGAATAGGTGGGCTGGGCTTCTGCACCCCAGCAACCATAAGTCTCAACTGCTAAGGGTGTAGAAACCCATCCAAGCTCTGAACACTTAAGGTCGTTAACCCCATGCTTCCGAGCTTCATTGCCATAGCTACTGACCCTCATGTAACTTCCGCCTCATTTAAAGTTACAGTTGGGTCAAAAGCTGCTGGTTTGCACATTATGCAGTTTTGTACAAGAACTACACAGCTATGTCTTTTGTCTGCCCCTAAGCCACAACCTACTCCAAGCTGTCCCCCAGACATGCTAGATGGCAGAACTGTGGAAAGGCATCCATCAAGCTGTTGTGGCACAGTGCGACCATTACACATTACTGCATTTTATGTGGTTCAGTGTAAATGTGTTTACAAGTAGACATGTTAGATATGATTGATAGCTTAATTGGTATAATACCACTATATATATTCAGTATAGCAGTGATGGGATCTACATATTTGGATCTGGATATGAGACTGGTTAAGAGCAACATCTATAGTAAGTCTTCTTAACAGGCACCACATGTGGGATCTTTCTCAACTAGCTGCTTCATACATAGCTCTTGTGTACATGTGTGTATGGTCTGTTTCTTCTCTGCATTGCGTCAATTTGTAACAGTATTTTGCTCTGTGGATGCGTATCTACACATACAATAAACCCTTCTCTTAATATATGATTAGGAATGTGGTAGTAAGACTTAAGCTTTGCGCTAGTAAATTCCTCATCTCTAAGTGAGAATGGTTTATTGTGCATTTAGATGCATTGCTATTGAGATTTGCAGTTGTTATGATTGATTGGCACAGTTTTAGATTAGGTACTAGGAATTTGATTCATACTTTTCAGTGCCTCTAAATGTTCTCACTGATCTCTACATGTATGTCACGCACGATTTGGTCCGCGTCTAATTTCGGTCCGGTCGGACCAAAAAAGGCTGCCTAAAATTGTCTGGCCGGACAATTTTAGGTGCTCGATTTTGTCCCACGTGTCATTTTTTGGTCCCATGTGACTTTAAAGGTGTTCAAAATGTCGGAAGCAGGGACGGATGATGAAGGCGACACTCTTGAACTGGCCTACAGCTACAAGGTCAACGGAAAGTACCCTCCAGGATGTGATGTCAACAAGAAGAGATCCATCAGACGAAAGGCGGAAAAGATAGTTCTTAAAAATGGCGAAGCGTGGACGAAAAGAAAAGTGAACGGAACGAGTAAGGTGAGTGTGGCATGTTACTACTGTACGTGTTCTACTAAAAAGATTCGTATGAGAAAATGTTTAACTACGCAATTCCTCGGATATGCATCGAATTTAATGTTAGTAGCGTAATGGGATATAGGGTTATCTTGCAGCGTTACTCCCCCCCCTCGCCCTCGAACTATTAACCATACCCGACCCGCGTATAGAATGTTCGTCCTATTTCACCCGTTCTCGAATACTGTTGCTCATTTGCATTTATACTTGAATAGGATGTGAGGCTGATTTTGGATGCTGTTGAGAAGCAGAGGATTTTGCGTTCCTGTCATTGTGACCCAACTTCTGGCCATCTGGGAACCAAACGTACAATCAAAAGAATTAGAGAACGCTTCACGTGGCAGGGACTTAACAAAGAAGTTTTTCAACTAGTAATGGTTACAATTAGTTTCACACATTTACATGTGGCAACATGTTTTACAGGTGGAATCCTGTGAGGCATGCCAGAAAAATTCTGATAAACTTGTGGTTACTTCTACTGAACTCCATCCTGTTCCTGTTCGTACGACATGGTATCATGTAGCTATTGATTTTATTGGGCCCATTTCACCAGTTTCAGTATCTGGAAACAGGTCAGTTTATTCATTGTGTGCTAGAAATATATATTTTACCACTGTAGATAAGTTACACATCTTATCAATAAATCTGTAGGTACATCCTTACACTTAGCGACCACTTTTCGAAATGGGTTGAAGCGGTTGCGGTTCGAACTAAAGAAGCCCATCAAGTGGCAAGCTCACTATACAAGGTATGTATGTATGTATGTATATCATCAACTTTCCAACTTTTTTTTTAAATGTAGATTTTCATGCGCATGGGATTGCCTAGTATCTTGACGACAGACAACGGTTCTGAGTTCAAGAACAAACTGAACGATGCAATGATGAAACAGTTGGGGATTAGGCACTGTCTTATTACTCCTTACCACCCACAGGTATGCAATGTGAATGAAATTAGTTCAATAATTCATCACATGTCTTTTTTTGATTAGTCAAATGGTCTTGATGAGCGATACAATCAGACATTGCAGAGAATGCTTTCTAAAGCAGTGATGGGACACAAGGATATGTGGGATCAATTCATCGATTCATCAGTATTTGCATACAACACTTCAACCCACGAATCAACTCATTACACTCCATTTGAAGTGATGTTTGGAAGAAGAGCAAGGTTACCCATTGATGCAGACCTGGAATCGATTTGTGAACAGTTAAGTTTTTTGCCACAACATTACTCTTTTCATTGATTTATATTTATTGTGCTCATATTAATTTTAGTTCAGCTGAGGAACCTAACACAGCGAGCCACATGGAAGATGTGTCCATACTAAGACAAAGTATTTTGAAAAATGTGAAGCACAACATCCTTGTTGCACAGGAGGTATAATGTATTTATTTTATGCTGTGCCATCATGTTCTCTTTGCTCCTATAGGCTAAGCAAAAGCAGCAATATGATGCAAAACATGTTAGAGCATCACTTTTTGAGATTGGCGCCATGGTGGTTAAGAAAGATTTTGTTCGGAAAAAGAGGAAGGGAGGAAAATTGGACCCCAAGTGGGTTGGGCCATACATTATAACTGCCAAGCTTAGCAAAGGATTTTACTCCTTGCAATCGGTTGCAAACTCTAACGACTGTGTCAAGCGTGTGAATGGTGCACACCTTAAGGTTTTTTATTCCTCGGAACGTCAATCATGCAGCAATTATCCTCAACACTCAAATCAGTCTTCTCCTCATCAGTCAAATCAGTCTTCACCTCATCAATCAAATCAGTCTTCACCTCACCACTCAAATCAGTCTTCTCCTCATCAGTCAAATCAGTCTTCACCTCATCAATCAAATCAGTCTTCACCTCACCAGTCAAATCAGTCTTCACCTCACCAGTCAAATCAGTCTTCACCTCACCAGTCAAATCAGTCTTCACCTCACCAGTCAAATCAATCTACACCTCACAATACATTAGAAATGGATAGTGAAATGGTATGGAGTCAGCTACATTCTCCATGCCTTATGCGCCTGTTTAGAACTGGAGCTTCCACTCTGCAGTATGAGCCGAGAGAAGATGATGAAGCATTTGATGTAAGTATATTGAAAACTATATGAATGTTCGAATGTAACCATTAAACCTGATCACAGGTACCACCCGTAGGACTACCGGAGGGTGAGTTTGCTTTGAGCAAGGATACGACAGTCGCTTTATGGAAGGATTACATGTCCTTCTATCATGAAGTTCAACTACAAGAAATTATGGGAGGTAATTTTGTGATAGTGAATGAAGACTTGTTTAAGGAATTTGATGAATTTAAACACAAGTTGTATTCCTCTGTGGAAAGAGGCTTCACTGTAGTTGAAGCTGTGGAACTAGTTCAAATTTGGTGCAGGTCAAGCAACTTGTGTTTAAGGGAGACACAATTACTCGGGAAAAAGTACTTTGTTATGTCCTCATCACAATATAGAAATAGGAGCACATGCAACAGTCAAGAAAATATAGTTGCATTGTTGTTGGAGGCCAGCAATAGTAAATCCTTTGAAAAGGAGACTGATCATCATTTAATATCCTACAATCCAGTCTGCATAGAATGGCAGATATCCAAGTGCAATTTGCTAGGCTTACATTTTTGTCAGGATAACAACGTGCATCATGGCATAATTCCAGCAAAAATGATTGAAGTCTCACAGAAACCTTTAAGAACTGCAAGAATAGTTTCAGATGGAAACTGCTTTTTCCGCTGCATTGCAATGATTCTTACTGGATCACAGGAGTATCATGAAGAAATGAGGCTACTTATTACAACGTACATGACATCTAATTCCTCCAACGAAAAACTATCCAGTCTTCTGCCTCAAGATCAATCCATGCAAACATACATTATGCAATCGAAGATGCAGTTTCTAGGAGAATGGGCCACAGATTTGGAAATAACTGCGGCTTCTTGCTGGCTGAATACAAAAATATATGTATGGAACTTTACTGGAACGATCTATGAGTGGGCACTTTATTCTCCTCATGAAGAAGTAAATGACCTACACCAAGAAGAATCAATTTTTATAACCAATGTGTATGATCATTTTGAAGTGGTTAAAAAGATGTAAGAAATTTCGAGGCAAACAGTTCATTTTCATGTTTTGCATGTGCTGCTACTAGCTTTTAAAAAGTATAATGAGAAAATTATGTAATTATGATATCTGTTTAAAGTCAGGTAGTGAATGACACATTTATCTGCATGCATATACCTCTCAGTGCAATAATAACATGAACAATAAAATGATTGGTTATAAAGATGGATTCTTCCTGGTGTAGGTCATTCACTATTACATGAAGAGAATAAAATGCCCACTCATATACAGAACCAAATATCAGTACTTTATGATTATTACATGCATGTATATGCAGGATTTATATATGCCGTTAATTTATTCTTTTATCTCGGACAAAAACAGGCTGCCTAAAGTGGTTTGTCTAACGGACCAAACAGGCAGAGTAGGACCATTTCGAGCAGCCTGAAATGGTCCGGTGCCATTTCCGGGTAGGACAAAATCAGGCAGAGTAAGACCATTTCGGGCAGCCTGAAATGGTCCGGTGGACCATTTCAGGCAGCTTGATTTGGTCCGCCGGACAATTTCAGGCAGCCTAATTAGGTCCGCCGGACCATTTCCGGGTAGGACAAAATCAGGCGCGACATGTAAAGGGTCCCGAATCCGCATATAACATGCCGGTGGTCGGATACCATTATTTTATGTAGAATCTAACTTGCACATAAGTGAATCCTAATTTGAACTGTTAGCCGGAGATCCTGTAATAGAATAGCAGTATTAATTGTTTTTAGTACAAAAGTTTAGGGGGACGGGAACAGAATGACATACTTCTGCCCCCCATGGCAAAAGTGGGGGGAGGGGGGAGCTAAAGCCCCCTTTCAGCCCCGTCTCCACTGCCTATGTACATGGTAATATAGTAAATATCAGACTGTGCTAACAAAAAACTCTACATGGAAAAATTGTCACTAAACAAAATCTTACTTACAATTGCCCAGTTTCTCACCTTTGACAGAAGCAATAATCAACTGAGGAGCAGTAGATGGTTCAGTGTGTTCCTTTGGATCTGTTTTAGTGTTTGTGTTGGCACTGTCTGGTCCTAGGAACAATTGACTTCAGTCCAATGTGGTACACGGATGTTAATACACAATTGCATGCACACCTAAAATTTGGGGCTAACATACTTAATTAAATAATAAACAAGTATTTGATATCATTATGTATTCTAATTAATGCGCTTGCAAATTTGTTTACATGTAGACATGTAAGATGTCACTATAATTAATAGGTTATTTGGTATAATATAATACCAGATGTATTATTTGGATCTGGATACCTAGTAAGAGCGACATGCATAATAAGATTATATAATGTCAGCAATAGGTAATAATATCTCCATCATTGACTCTTCTTCTCAGGCACCACATGTGGGACCTCTCTCAACTAGCAGCTTCATATGTAGCTCTTGTGTACATGTGCATGGCCTGTTTCTTCTCTGCTTTGTTTAGATTTGTATCGGTATTTTGCTCATTCTTTGGCTCCCTTCTTTTGCTGTATCGAGCAAAAGTTGTGGATGCATATCTACACACATACAATAGACCGTTCTCTTGGAGTGTGATAGTACGACTCAATTGCTTTGCCTCTGGATACCATCTTTGCTCAACATCCAGATATGCAACTAAATTCCTCACCTCTAAGCGAGAAGGGTGTATTGTGCATCTAGATGCAAGCTATTGAGATTTGCAGTGGGTAAAATTGGTTGGAAATCATAGGATAGTTTAAAATTCAGGGGGACTCTTTAAATATAATGATTAGGCATGTGATTTCTAGGAATTTAGTTTTAAGCTTAATTCCATTCATGTTGTCAGTGCCTCTAGATGTTCTCCTCACTGTGTAAAGGGTCACTTCTCTTCGTTTTTGTTTTGTCTTTGATATGTATTATTAGAGCAAACCATATTCCCCTTATATACTAAGATTAGGTATGTGATGTAAGGCTCTGGTTTTAAAGTATTGTCAGTGCCTCCAAATGTTCACCAAATTCCTCATCTACATGTATACATTTAAAACTCCTCTTTGCTTTTTGTGCATATTACTAAAGCAAACCACACCCCTTATATACAAAGCACACCAATTAGGCAAGTCTCTTGCATATGATCCACTGCTGTGCCCACTGCCAGCCAACAATAAGGTCACTTTACATTTATAATTATTTCAATATACTTACCTGTGCTGTCACTCTGAGCATATGATGTTGTCAAATTTCTAATGGCTTCGGCAGCTTCAATGTCCTGCAGTTTTTCAAATACGTTAACCAGTTCTCTGTATGTGGCCATGGGTCCCTTCATTTCCAGCCACTTCTCAAACACTTCATCTCTTTTATCTTGTTCACTGAGCCCTTCTTTACCAATGATGTCTTTGGTTAGCTGGGGACCTATCAGCCGTCTAGCTACTGCCATCAAATTGAAGCTTTTAAATGATGCTATTTCATACACGTGGTCTTGGCTGCACTGGATATCTAGATGGTCTAACAGTGTGTATGTTGACTTGCATAATTCAGGTTTATAGTGATTGGATTGGAAATGTGTCACGTAATTTTTAAGCCATATATCTTGTGCTTCCTAGCTGTAAAATTACTATCACACCTTTGCCCGCCCTTTGGCTTTTGCCTACAATGCAGTGGGGACAACCAACAGTACATTCTTTTACGCTGCTGCTTGCCCTTTCTCCTATATGCCTTTTAGACAACCCGCATCAAATTGCATGAAACTGAAGCAAGCAGATGGAGAATAAATCACTTGCCATCATATGCGGATAGTATTTCATGTTATTCTGGTGATTTTTGAGAAATCATCTTTATAAAGCTTGTTTTTTGGGCAGGAGAAGTCATTTAGGCCACACCAAACTAATCTTTAGTTTCTGCATTGACCCAACCAGCACCCTTTTTTTTCCGAAAACCGTATTTATAAATGCATATTTGACAATAGCTTTTCACATGACCAAAGTCAACTGTAGTCCTATTCTTTAGGTGATCTTTTCATAGTAAACGTCCACTAAGGGTAGCCAGCACAAGGATTTGAGCGTATTGACAGCGCGTTGGAGACATGCCGCAAACACCTAATTAAATATCACCACGCCTTGTATGCACAAACCCTAACATTGTGGCAGAATAATGGATGTGTTTTGTCTCTTCGCCCTTCAACCACTTTTTCAGGGAAGACATTGTGCAATGCCCGGCTGTCGGTAATACAAGTGCTCGACCGTTTGTATGGAAAGTATCAGCTCGATTATGCGGTAAATATGGCAAAATTCATTGGCAATTAGTCACAACTTGTGTACAGCTTAAATACATTCGAGATAAAATCTAATCAAAACTTTTGTCCAAGTTGAAATAGCTAGCTATCATAGCTACTTAACGAAATGCCTTATTTTCCCGCTCTTGCAATGGCTAACCACATCACATTCCTTTGGAGATGATCTTAATCGTGTTCATCAGTGTACATGTAGGGGCGGCCCGGAAGGTAAGAGTGCAGGAGTGGGTACCCATCCTGCCCTCCTGCTCAGCCATGATGCATGGGGGTATCGCTATAATGCAAGCTATATACGATATTACTGATCGGCGTCTACGATGAGGGGAAGGGACGGATTATCAAATGGTGCTGTCCCAATCTAGTTTGTGCAATTAGTTGGCCTCGTTTTCCAATCCAGTCACTGTCTGTCACTATACTACACCTATGGTCCTTACCTTCACCATGCTGTCCTTTAGGTCCGGGGTTGACTTCTACATCACCGGACAATATCAGTAACTTCCTTATTGACATTACTGACGTCACCGCTAACGTCAGTAGGACCTTTACTTTTCCAGCTCCTCTGTATATCTGCTGCGAAGAAAAATCACACATAAATGAAAATAAGCAAAACGCATACCCTTGGCTTGAAGTTGAACACACACCTCACTTGACTTAGATCGACGTTTAATACCACATCCTGCATTAGCGCAGATGTGGACGTCCAAAGTGAAGGACCACTTCTCCAAGCATAAGGACATCCTCGCGATGAAGCATTTGAGGTTGTCCTGGTAACAACCTCTATCGGATACTTTGCAGACATCCTTTCCTCTCCACTGTCGCGTCACGTTGACTGGACTATGCTTCTCGTCCCCACAGCAAACGTTTCTACGGCTGACAAACGTCCCAATCCTTGCCCTGTATGTAGCGAGATCGACTCCCATCTTGTAACGGTTGTTTACTCCCTCGCAAAATACCGCGGCCACGCCCAGTTGATCAGAGGACGGGGGTATGCATGAATTCGCGGTAGAAAAATGCGGGATGAAAGATCATGTCCGTACAAAAAAGAATTCTTTGCGTAATAAAATGGCAACGTTCGAGGAGTCATTCCTTCCCACTCGGACAGTTATATATCCTCCGGCCTTCCAGTTCCTGGTATCAGGAACTGTATCGGCCGGAGCTCGAGGATAACTGCCGGTCCGATCGGGATCCATTTCATTATACACGCATGCACCTCGGATACTAATCATACTCCCCTTTTATCAGCTGTGCTTACGATCTTTGAATACATATAGTCCATGCCAGCTGTAAGATAGGAAATATGTTGCGTTTCCATGCGGACAAAACATGCATGGTGTAATTACTGCCAAAAGCCCTACGTCATGCATGCAGGGCAGGGGCGGCACTAGGGGCACGTGCCCCCCCCCCCCCCCCCCCCCCTTTCCGGACGCGACGACTCATTAAATTTCATGAGTGTATTTTGCGTATCGCGTGCGATTATAACCGCACGAAATTAAACAGAGCAACAGCGCGGATACATGTACTGACGGAGGGGGGTGGGGCACGAGAGGCACCCCCTTCCGGACGACATTAAATATTCATGATATATTTTTCGTACCGCGTGCGATATATAACCGCACGAAACAGTGCTGCGGTTAGCTACAACGCGGGTACATGTACAGTATAATTACGATTATATTTGCAAACGTGCGTATTGAAAAGAAGCGGAGATCAGTATAAAAAGATTGGCGCATCGCATATAAAAGCTGAGCTATATTTTTTGGCCACTAATTTTAGCAGTTACTTTTTTTTTTTAAGTACGAACGCTATAAACTCGTACTTTGGCGGTTGCTAAAACAGAAATATGTATTTGAAAAAATACTTACATTGCACACGTATATACGTTTTTATAAACAATATAGCTACTATTTTACATGCAGGCCTGCTTTTTTGAGTAGTTTTCGGAGCCTTTTCAACGTAAAACGCGTTGGCTTCTGGGGCTCCGCGCTTACAGCGCTCCTCCATATACCCCCTAGCTGGGCGGGAGGGGTGCTCCCCTCCCACACGTTCCCCAGGGCAGCATGCACCTCTAGCTGTGCACCCGGCCCTTTACAAATTCCTGGATCCGCCCCTGCAGGGGTCAGTCAACTCTTCTGAGGCATCTACAACGACATATTAATGAGCAGCTGTGCATACACTCTCAAAGCAAAAACCTGAATAGTATTTAAATACGAAGACTGGTTCCTCCTTTCAGTAACTCCGATCCTTGCCAAGACTGAAGTGCATGAAATTATGCATAACTATCGATACTTGTTATCAGGGTTGCCTAAGGCGGCCAGGGGCCTTGCCTGACCTGTCAGGCCAGGGGTGTAGCCTATCAGGTCGGACCACGCCCACCCTAAGTATCATGCATGCAGTATGTTAGGTGGGCTTTTTATTCAAAACTCAGTCATCAAGTAGTATTAGTTTATATAGGTGTATATTAAACTGATTGCAATAGTATTATAATTTCTTATTACTGAGGATCTAGGATCTGGTGCAACCAATAAATACGAAGTACTGAACTGACTTTACACATTCACCAAATCATAGATATTTGTATCAAATATCTATGACCAAATGCACGATTTTAAATCACTCTTAATTAATAACTGACACTAAAAAGCAGCAGAATTTCAAATACATTGTATGCAAGTGAGCAGGAGCGTACATAATATTGGCTTATTGCATTCGAAGCAGCCATGCATTATATTTTTAGCATAATTGATGCTTCCAGCCGTTGGGGAAGTATAGATTCCATCGTTGACGCTCCTGGATAAACTTGGCTCTTTAAATTACACGTTCTAAAGGGGCAGATGAAGTGGAATAGCGAGGTACTTCTGTGCAAGTATTGCAATAGTAGGGAATTGTGAGATGATGATGGACCAGGAGAATTGCCTATCGCGGATGCAAAATCAATTAATTAAACACCGAATAAATTATAATTAATTGGCCTGACAGGTCGGCCTATCAGGCCAGGCAGTCAGCTAGGCCGTCCTGCCTGAGGCCAGACCCCTGGCTGGCCTACGGCAACCCTAGGCCTGCTTGTTATTATCTGTGCCACCACTGATGATCTGGGTCATATGTGTTGATCACAACGCACTCAATGCATGCAAGAGCTGTACTTAAGTCCCGTACACAACTGACCATGTTTTTCACATATAATGCACATGTTAATCTGTATAACCATGTACATTCATGCATCCATGAAGCACATCACGTTAAAATGGTTGAGAATTGCCGGCTAGTTATTCCATGCACCCCCACACCCCCAATTCACCATGCACCTTTACAAAGGTTGCTTTACGTACCGTAGTAATGTGGAACACAAATGTTCTGGGGCCTATATACATCTATTATATATGTGATCAAAAGCAGTTTACATTTATAATGCTACATGTATCAGTAAAAATCACTTTGAATACTTGCATGTCCAATAATGCACCTATCAACACTGTTAAAAAAAGGGTGTTGCCACAACACCCTTAGGGGTGTTCGTACGCCTGTTTAGGAATAACACCCTATGGAGTGTTGTGGTAACCGCTCAAGGGTGTTAGAGCCAACACCCCTGAAGTGTAGCCAGAACACTCTAATGGGTGTTGACACAGGTATCAATAGTTCGTGCATGCACCGTAATCTTACGATACAACATAAATTGATATTAATAAACTATACAGCAACAGTTGATGATTTTAATAAAAAGTTGATAATAAATACAATCATACAACAAAACTATAAACATGTCTTTAGGGCCTATACGACGATCGAGTAGTCCTGGAGTGTTTCTTTGCATCCTTCGGACACTAAACAAACGGAGAAAACACAACATATAATGGTCAGGTTCCAATATGAGACATGTCTAACCTTTTAAATTGAATCTTGGGTGCAGCCCTCAGTCCGACGATGGTTATGTTCGCTAAGCGGATCGGTGAGTCAATCGTACCGATTGTTAAGCTTACCTGGAAGGCTTGCTAGAGCCAGCGTGTCATATGACCTTTGTAAAGTAAGGTAGGGCGTTATTTAGCGCGACAAGGTACTTACCTGCCTTATGCAGTGGCTCATTTTAGTGAGGCAGCGCAGCGAGCGGTAGTAGCAGAATTTTCCTTAGCTAGACCGTATAAACAGGCATTCCGGTCCGATCGCGAACTGCTGTTCTCGATGAACTCTCTTCAAAGCGCTCAACTCGTCTTACTCAAATGCATCGCTCAACGCTGGAAGAAAACTAATACCTTACCAAACAGTCGGTACTTACTTACCTGTTCCTAAACAACAGAACGTGTTTCTAAAGGTCACGCATGCGCAATGAAATATATTTTTAGCATGACCTTACATATTTATATATCACAATTGTGAATACACGTTGCCCAAATGTGAGGAAAGCTATACAGGACTTTTGAGTACATGTAGTTCCAATTGCAAAAAAGCGCACTTCTCTCAGAGTGTATTTGCTGTCCAACAGTATTTCTGTCTATGTGTGTATGTGTATGCACATGAAGCTATACACATACACACATGTGCATGTGTGTTAATGTGTGCATTGTGTGTGTGTGTGAATGTGTGTATATGTGTGAATATACATGTGTGTATGTGCATGTGTACCATGTGTGTGTATGCAGGTCTGTAGCCAGGGGGGTTGGTCAATCCCCCTTGTTTGATGCCTGATTGCGAGGGGACCCCCCTCCCCCACTTTTGTATTTTATTTGGCTAAATGTGAGGCCCCCTCCCCCTTCCCAAACAGTCTTGCAGTCCTATTAATCGACGCTCCCCCCTGCGTGCGCATGTATGCATTGTGTGTGTGGGTGCATGTGTGTGCATGTATGCATTGTGTGTGTTGTGCATGTGTGTACATGGTACTGTTTAGAGAGCTAAACAGGTTTTAATGGGCACTAGTAAGTCCTGTGTACACGCGTAACCACATCACACTCAAACCTTATTTTTGTGATGTGGAGTAGCCTTAGATGGTGCTGGGCGATGGCCCCTTTGTTCGCTTATTGTTGTATAATCGGCCGGCCAGCCTCTGGGTATGCATGTATATAAAGATGATGCGCAACTCCAGTGCATGCTGCTGGTCAACAGGCGCTGGAGAGCTTCACCTTTCCCACCCTCCCCTCCACATGTATTTGTACTTTGCTGTATGATGCATTTCCTGGTCATATTCAATTACAGTAAGGCAGGGGGCGGAGCCCTGTGAGCTTGTCCCTACAAAGCCGGCTAGCCAAGCCTGGACCAGCATCTTGGCTTGGTACACAGGTCACCCAGTTGGTGACCAGTGTCACCCTGGTGCCTGCAGACTTCCCCAACAATCCTGGATAGCCAAGCCTTGACCAGTGTCCTGGCTTTGGTACACAGGTCACCCGGTTGTGGTCAGCGGCACTAGCTGGTGCCACCACTGCCGGGGAGTTTGGGTACAGGGACACAGGCTCGTGGGGTACTCCTGCCCCTTGCCCCCATTTGCTGCCAATCAGTCAACCAATGAACGTGTAGCTAGGAATTATTAGGTTGATAATTAAGTGTATGTGTTTATTTGTGTATGCGTTTGCATTAGCAGCACATGTATGTGTGCATTGTGTGTGTTCATATGTGTGTTAGCATGTGTGTGTTGTGTATGTGTGTGCATGTGTGTGTGTATGTGTATGCATGTCTGTGTGTGTGTCGTGTATGTGTGTACATGTGTGTGTGTCATATGTGTGTATGTGTGCATGTGTGTATGTGTGTGTATGTGTGCATGTGTGTATGTGTGCATGTGTGTGTGCATGTGTGTAGGTGTGTATGTGCACATGTGTGTGCATGTGTGCGTACATGTGCATGTGTGTGCATGTGTATGTATGTGTGTACATGTGCATGTGTGTGTACTGGTTTGCCCCTAATTTGACTAACCCCCCCTGGTTTACACATGCCATGTAAAAATAAACTGCAGAGGGAAGACATTTATTTTTGCCCAACCCCTATATCTTTATATATTCCGAAACCCACCCCCTGTTGAAAATGTGGCGATATATCCCTGATGTGTATGCTTGTGTGTCATGTGTGTGCATGTGTGTATGTGTGCATGTGTGTATGTGTGCATGTGTGCATGTGTGTATGTGTGCATGTGTGTATGTGTGCATGTGTGTATGTGTGTGTGCATGTGTGTATGTGTGTGCGTGTGTGTATGTGTGTGTGCTGTGTGTGCATATGTGTATGTGTGCATGTGTGTATGTGTGTGCAGGTGTGTTTGTGTGCATGTGTGTATGTGTGCATGTGTGTGGGTGTGTATGTGTGCATGTGTGTGTATGTGTGTACATGTGCATGTGTGTGTACTGGTTTGCCCCTAATTTGACTAACCCACCCCCTGGTTTACACATGCCATGTAAAAATAATGCTACATGGCATGCCATATAACAGTGCAGAGGGAAGATATTTATTCTTGCCCAACCCCTATATTTTTATATATTCTGAAACCCACCCCCTGTTGAAAATGTGTGTATGTGTGCATGTGTGTCAAGTGTGCACGTGTGTGTGCATGTTGGTGCATGTGTGTGTATGTGTGCATGTGTGTATGTGTGCATGTGTGTATGTGTGCATATGTGTATGTGTCCATGTTGTGTGTACAGTGTATGTTTTTATGCATATGTATGTGTGCATGTGCATATGTGTGTGCATGTGTGTATGTATGTGTGCATGTGTGTGTATGTGTACATGTGTGTGTATGTGTGTTGTGTGTGTATCACTATGTGTGTATGTATATGTGTACATGGAACACACCTCAGTACTGATGGAACGAGGGAGAATACTAGTACAAAGAGTGTCCAAACCCCTGCCATTAAGGCCACACAACAGTGTTCAGCAGCATTCATCCAGCATATTTCATTATTGTCTACTTGCTATCAGGACCTGCATGTGGTATAATGATATAGACATGTAGCCACATGACTGCATGAACACTTTTAGCATAAACCCAATATTCAAGCTGTGAAATATATATATTTTGAAATTAATATAGGCTATTTCCTTTCTATATGCACGTAAAAAAATACTTCAGTGTGAGTAGTGATGTATATATGCTCACAGGTCATTTTACTAGGGTGTGATCTAAATAGAATCCAAGTAGGCAACGCCATGCTACTTATTAACCTTGACTTCACTCTCAACACAAAGTGGCATGAACAAGCTTGCATCAAATTTGAAACTTAGTATAGGGCCTATGCATGCGTACTACAACACACTACTGATAGCGAAGCGCTAGCATGAGCACAGCGGTGCACATTGACGAACACTGCACACTAGCCTTCATAAGCACAGCGAGATTACACGCATGAATACGGTAATTGCTGCGCATGTTGAAAAGGCAACGTGTATACGCACTGCCCTAGTCTAGAAATCCACACCAATGCACGGGCCATGGCCATGCACCCTATCACCCTATGTTAGACATTTTTAACTGGTATGTTGTGTGCGTGCATATACCTTATGATATAACTCTGTCACTTAAAGTCCAGCAACTGTATCTACATCATCTCAAATATGAAGTCACAGCTGCCATCGTTCATATGCTTCCATACTATATCTCGCAAACCACGCCCTCAAACGTCAGAAAGTAATTACACACAAGGCTCAACATTGGGGTGTAAATGCGGTAAACCAGTGTTGTGACAACACACCTCTAAGATCACCCAACACCCCACTGTTGGTGGGGTATGCTGCTAACACCCCAGCATAGCCTGCTAACACCCATAGGTGTCAGCTGAACACCCTAGTGTGTTGCCATAACACTCCTCGGGCTGTAACACCCCTCAAACCTAACACCCCTCGGGCCAGTTTTTTTAACAGTGAATGTCAACCCCGTCCCCCCCCCCCCGTACGGGCTTAGGTGGGAGATATCGGGGATTTGAAATTGTATTAATTCAAACTGCCCGACCCTGGGGGCGATTTGACTATCAATCTGCCCGTACCGTACGGGTCGGGGAATGGCGTCGCGGATATACAAAAGCGTATGTATATAATTATAAGTCATATTATATTTATAAATTCACTCCATATCCACAGGATCTAGGACTGCATAACAAATCTACGAAGCGATTCGCGAAGGACTACAGCACAGTACAGCACTGCGAAGCAGGCCGAGATGTAGCTACCGAGATGCATGTATACATGTACGATGTAGCAGCTACATCGAACATAGCAGCTTAGTACATGTACAGGCATTTCTGACTCAGAGTTTGTTTTGGCTGTTTTTGTAAACCTTACTGATGGCTAACTCCATGTGCGACGCTGTATATGATACATTGAGTGTATGCGCGCGGCATTTGTACATATGTACATGTATATATTTTAAAAAAAACTAAAGACCTTTTTATTCCAGGCCTTCTGAACTCTAAATCACATTCTGGTCCCTCATGGATGCAACCCATCACTTTTGTTGCTCAAGTAAAAAAAAAAATTAAAAAATTAAAAATGTTTACAAATAAGACAGCATTAAACACTTAATCACAATGAGGAGGGCTACAATGTTTGCATGTGTAGGTCTCTGATTTTGGTTCTTCAGCAAGGTTTTCACAGGATGCACAATACCAGTTTGAGCAGCTATCACATGCTATCCAAAACTCTCCTTCGTCCTCTGCATATGCCACCCCACAGGTAGTACAGTTGTATGCATCCTGGTTACAAAGTGCATCATTGTCTTTCCTTGAGACATCAGCTCTGTTGCATGTGCTATTCTTCTTTCTTTGTCTCGTACTTGCTGCCTTTGCACGTCCTCGTTTCTGGTTAGTGATGACCTCCTTAAGATGATTAATCCATAATCGAACCTCATCGCAGGACAGTAGGGTTTCCTTTGCTGCCATATTGATCATTTCATCAGAGATTGGAGATTCACTTTTGCACAATTCAGTGAAGTTCTCTTTCAGAATTAATGATGGGGGCATCACCACACTCCTGTCTCCATTAATAACATCTTGCACACATACTAATTCTGTGCAGTAGTGCCCATTACAGAATCCGCCCTTACATGTCGTACAGCAAGTATTTCCCCAAGGCCTATTGGGGTCCTTTGAAGGCCAAGGCAAATATGACAGTAAAGGTCCCCCAGGATACCAGGAACATGTGAGCTCTTCATTCTCGCCTTCCTGAGCTGCTTTGCATCTTGGGTGGGGACATTGAGGCTGATAACAGCACATTAGATAGAAAATATAGTTTTGTGGGAGACCTTTCACCATATGGTTGTTTCGGACATTCCAAACATCTTGAAAGTGGTAAAAGAGATCTGGGTGTTCATTTTTAAGAATGCTTTTCTTTAATTGGCTTCCTTTCAAGAAGGTCACAATATGATTGTTTATGTCCTGATAGAGCTCAGAGTTGGATCCTCGAACGAGTTTTATCCTAGTTGTTCCAAAAGGACACCCATCAGTTCGGGAGATGTACGCAGAGATGGCCAGATCTAGATTGTATTTTAGCTTAGCCTCATCCACATGCCCTGTATCAAGGTCAACACAGGATCCACCCAATGTAGACGGGATAAATGCATTGGAATGACCTAGAGAAAGACACCCATTTTGCAACTCAACTCTGTTCAAGTATGAGGAGCCACTAGATCTTGATGTTACAAGGGTTGCAATCTTGTTATGTGCCAGATGCCACTCAGTCCACCAATACTGGACAACCTCATGTGCAGGGCCTTCATCAGAGGCCCCATCAACTCGTATGCAGTCGATCTCCTTAGGAGAATTAGCTGATTTGTTGTAAAAAATTGGCATTAGTTCATCCAATGAGGCCAGCATTTTCAAATCAGAGTAGTGCTGTGTTGAATTCTTCTGATGAATGGGGATTGCTTTTACAACCCCAATACAGGCTTCCCCTGTTGTGGTTGTAGCAGTGAAATTGTACGATGTTGTCTGTAGAACTGATGGATATTTGTTGACATAGTCTGTTCTAGTAGTCAGTACCTCTTTGTTTCTAACAACAGGATTTGCATACTGTTTGCAAGTCGTTAGAGTATCTAGTCGAAAGCCTGTTGCATCATCTCTATTGAGAACAAGAACATTTTGACCATTTTCATACTGTATTGTGTTCAAGCCTTTATAAAATGCAGCACTCCAATGCGAATCAGGATTATAGCGTAAAGAAAACCCTTTTCTACATCTTCTGGTGGTAACTTTAGCTAAACCTCGATACCGTATTGATGATAACTGTGATAACTCTAGCTACCAAAAAGGAATGAATCTGTATTCCAACAGACGCACACACCTCATCCGCGCATGCGCGTACATACATACATACAAGTAGATAAATAACAGTTCATGCTACATCTCCCTTTCTGGAGTCTAGTATCTGTCTGGTGGTCGTATGGCCGTTCCAGTCCGTGACCGAGTCATTATACGGTGAGGAGGGGAGGTGGTTTCTGTTTGCTGATAAATCTGATTTCTTTGATCTCCAGCCACCATTTTTTCTGCTTCTGTAGATGAAGGTAGAGTCCCCCCTTCTGGGTCTGGAACTGGTGGTACAGCTTTAAGGTGATACCTGTTACGACGAATGGTACCCTTCTCAGTTTCTACTGTGTAAGAACGTGGTGCCTCCACTTGACGAGTTACAGTAGCCGGTGTTGGTATATCCCCATCCATGACCCAAACTTTGGACCCATCTGGAATATCAGGTAGGGGACGACATTTGTGACGCTGATCATAGTGTCGCTTTTGCTCATCCTTAAATTCCTTATCCTTCTTACGAAATCTTTCTATGTATTGCCATGTAGGCTTCAATCGGTCTACCACTTGCGGCAAATTGGTCCGTAAGCACCTTCCCATAAGGAGCTCAGCCGGCGACAAGCCACACCAGGGCAATGGAGTAGACCGATATGTTAGCAGTGCCATATATGGATCAGTTGACTCTCTCAGCAAGTTCTTCATTGTTTGAACTGTCCTTTCGGCTTGCCCATTACTTTGTGCAAAATGTGGGCTGCTGGTTTCATGATAGAAGTTATATTCAGCTGCAAATTTGGAGAACTCTTCTGAGGAATATTGTGGACCGTTATCACTCCTAACAGTTTGCGGAATCCCATATCTGGAGAATACAGCTTTCATGGCTTCAATTATACCCCTGGAGGTGGTAGATTTCAGCTTAATTACCTCAGGGTATCTTGAAAAGTAATCTACTATCAATAGATATAAGTCACTACCTAGGAAGAAAAGATCTGAGGCAACCCTTTGCCATGGGTAATCTGGAAGGGGAGTGGACATTAATGGTTCATGATATTGTTTTGATTTTTTTGCACACACATGGCAGTTTTCAATCAGATCACTAATGTGTTGCGAGATTCCTGGCCACCACACAGAGGATTGGGCTCTGAGCCTGCACCTCTGAATTCCCTGATGACCGTTGTGGATCTTCTGCAAAGTTTCTCTTTGCAGGGCGTTAGGAACCACAATTCGTGTCCTAAAAAGCAACAAGTTGTTATGAACTGTTAGTTCTCCCTGAAGTTTCCAATACGGTTTTAAGACAGGGAGTATTTTATGCTTATCTGGCCATCCTTCTGTGCAATATCTCATTATCTGAGAACACACAGCATCTTGTGCCTGGGCCTTGATGTACTCAGAAAGTTGATGGTGACTGGCAGGTAAGTGACTGACACAAGCTTCCATCAGGTACTCAACTTCCTCCTCCTCTTCTGAAGTAGTAGGGGTGTGTGTTAATGGTGCCCGTGATAATGCATCCGCGGTACATAGCAATTTGCCAGGGACATGATTTATCACATAATCAAACCGAGCCAGCCTCATCCTGAAGCGGAGAATCCTTGGTGGTAAGTCACTCATCTGTTTAGTTCCCAACAATGGTACCAGTGGCTTATGATCAGTTTCTAATTGGACTTTCAATCCAATGATGTAATCAGCAAATTTCTCACAGGCCCATGTTACTGCCAAGGCCTCTTTTTCTATTTGAGCATACCGTCGTTCAGTTTCTGACATAGACCTTGAGGCATAACTAACAGGTTTCCACACTGAATCTTTCTCCTGCAGTAATACCGCTCCTAGGCCAAATGATGATGCATCAGCTGATACTTTAGTGGGCAATGTAGGGTCATAAAATGCCAATACAGTAGGCTTGCATAGTTCTTTCTTTGTCTCCTCAAAGGCTTCTAACTGTGCTTTCTCCCATTGCCAGGCAGTATTTTTACCCAACAATTCTCGAAGTGGCTTTGTCAATTCAGACAGACCACAGGAAAATTTTCCCAATTGATTAGCCATACCAAGAAACTGCCTCAACTCAGACACATTTTGCGGTGGTTTCATATTCTTGATAGATGCAGTTTTATTGGGGTCTGCATGGATGCCTTGTTCATCGATGATATGGCCCAGAAAGAGGAGTCTGGATTTTTCAAACTCACACTTTTCTTCATTTAGTGTGACCCCTGCCGCCTCAAGTTTTTCCAATGCTGCTCTAAGCCTAACATCATGTTCCTCTTTGTTTTTCCCGAATAACAGAACATCATCCATCTGACACAAAACACCGTCTAGTCCTTCTAGTATCTGACTCATACGTTTTTGAAAATGTTCTGGAGCACTACAAATCCCAAACGGAAGTTTGTTAAAACAATATCGTCCATATGGGGTTATAAATGTGGTCAACAGTCGTGATTGTTCTGCCAGTGGAATCTGCCAGAAGCCACTGTTAGCATCCAGCTTGCTAAATACCTTTGCTCCTGCTAATTGTGCCAAGACATCGTCCACCTTAGGGAGCGGATGTACTTCCCGTTGAACATAGTTATTAAGTAGCTTGAAATCAATGCAGATACGGATGCCACCATTCTTTTTAGATGCCACAACCATCCCTGCACACCAAGGTGTGGGTACATCTACTTTAGAAATTACCCCCAAATCTACCATCTTTTCCAGTTCCTGTTTCACCTTGTCACGTAGAGGCAAGGGAACATGTCGTGCTGTAAACAGTGCAAATGGTTTTGCATCGGGCTGAAGTTTGATTTGATATGGTTCTCCAAGACTACCAAGACCCTGAAACAGAGAGGGAAACTGACCTGCCACTCCTGGTTTAGTTGACAGTGCATCCACCTTTGCCACTAATGCCAGTGCTATGACTGCAGGGAGACCTAATAGGTTCACCTTGAGATTTTTAACCACATAGACACTTTGTAGTGTAGTTTTGTTGCCATATGACAACCTCCCTTTGAACTCTCCAACCACATCCAATACACTGCTGGCCGGTCCATATAAGGTTTTCTTTGGTCTCGATAGTTTCAGTTTCCAGCCAGCTCTGCATGACTTGAATGATGCCTCCGATATAGCTGTTACCTCGGCCCCGGTATCAATTTTGAACTTCTGTGGAACACCACATACCTGCACTTGTACCATCCATGGTCTTATTCCTTTTGCTTCCACCCCACCGAGAAACGCTGATTCCATCTTTACCTCTTCGTCTACATCTTCAGGTTGTATCTCAGCAACAGTTTTTGAGAGACATTGATTCTGAAAGTGACCTTTCCTGTGACATTTATGACACACTGTATCCTTTGCTGGACATGCGTGATACGGATGCTGTCCTTTACCACACCGAATGCACTTTTTTCTGTTCCTTTCAGGATGATTACTTGCTATTTGATGTGGTTTCTTCTGTGTAAACGCTCCATCAAGTGCCATCTTTTCTCCAACTTGAAGGACTTCTGCTTGGTCATGTATTGCTTCACGTTGCCTAATGATAATCTTGGCCTTCTCCAGCGTTAGGTCTTGATCCAACTGAAGCTTTTCTGACATCATTTTATCCCTGATTCCCACTACCAGTCTATCCCTCAACATTTCCTCTGTCATCGTCCCGTAATCACAATGCTCGACAAGGGAATACAATTCGGTAATATACTTCTCGGCAGTCTCCCCGTCGAGCTGGTCTCTGCGGTTGAATCTTGCGCGTTCAAATATAACGTTCCTTCTCACCTGGAAGTGTTTATCCAGTTTCCGCATGACTTCCTCATATTCCTCTTTTTCCTTTTTCTTGACCCCAACCGAAGTCAGAACCATTTCGGCTTCTCCTCCCATACAATACAGTAGCATGGATACCTGTTTAGTGCCACTCTCGGAGTCAAGCCCTGACGCCACCCGGAATTGTTCGAAGCGTCTCTTCCAACGACTCCAGTCGTCCGGACGGGCAAAATTAAACGGTTCTGGTGGGTTTAATGTAACTTTCGACATACTAGCACCGCTGCCACCATGTGATAACTCTAGCTACCAAAAAGGAATGAATCTGTATTCCAACAGACGCACACACCTCATCCGCGCATGCGCGTACATACATACATACAAGTAGATAAATAACAGTTCATGCTACAATAACCTGTGCTTGTTGCGAGGCACACACAATTGTACGACAGTTCCATAAGCAAACTTCCTTCCATACACTTTATTAAGATGAATTTGGATGGCTTTGTATGTAACTTTATTTTTGAGTTTGACATTTCCATCAAATGTTAGTACACCAGTTCTTCGCCAGGCATCAGCTCCTACACTACAATCCTGTACAAATTTTTCTATGACTTCACCAATGTTAGGACACTCTTGAACAACTTTGTTGACTCTTTCTCTCACATTCCTCTGTAGAAATCGCCTTTGAGCCATCAGTTTTGATTTGAGTCTTCTTGCACGTGTCCGTATTGATACGAGTTTCCTTTTAACAACATCAGTCAGTGGTGTGCTGCTCGTGCTACTGTCTAAGGATGGCTGCAGTGGTAATATACCTGGAGCACTTGATTCAGTTTGATGATGCACTGCTAACATTTCATAGTGGTCACTTGTGTTACTACTTACAGCCTCTTGAGGAATAGTTAAATCCATTACTGCTTCATCTTGCAACAAAGCAAGTTCTGACACTGCTGAACAAATTTCTTTTGTGCTTGTGATGCAAGCTTGGATTTGAGCTGTTAAATCTTTAATTCCTTGAAAACCAAACTTCAAGTTAGCCTTCTTTGGTGTCATGCATGAGGCCTTGTACACAGTGTAACGAATCAGTTGTTTTTCTCTTTCATTCTGTGTAATGAGCATTAGCTGCCTTAGATCATCCTTGGTAAAGCCTTTCAACTCATATGGTAAAGAAAATTTAGCATTAAGATATGAGACAAGTGAGGTGTAACAGAAATCTTTAACTTTTTCTGTGAGGAAAAGTTCACTATTTATGTGTAAAATATTGACAGGCATCTGTAAAAGATGTCTTTTGGCATTTCCTTGGTGATAAGTCACATGTGGAAATGCCAAACGAAAAACTTTAGCAACAGGGACTAGGCCTTCAGCTATCACAATATAAGCAGCACTAATCATTGCTTTACAATCACAAGAATAAGGAAAACTGTGTATTTGCAGGCAGATATGGTTCCGAAGTTCACAGTATTCTTTAAGGGTTATACCTTCCAGTTTTGAAGAAAATACATTGCTATTAATTTTTACATACTCACTTAGTTTCAGTCTTCGAAGATCACCATAGAGTTCAACTAGTTCTCGAATTGGCCTTCCTATGCTAGTTACACCATAGGAAGGCTCGTCCCAAAAGGGGAATGGGTACTACACAGTGATGACATTGAATTTGAATTCTCTACTTGGTGAAGTTCCTTTGAATTATGATCAATGCCCGGAACCTGTTCAACTGTGAAGGCTTCATTATGCCGAATACAGCTAGTACCTGAAATGTTACCACCGTCTGATGATTGAGAGCTGTCATGGCTACTAGTGAATTCAGTGTCAGAAAATTCAGAAGAGGTATTTGACTGGTTTTCAGAATGCGATGACTCATGTTGAGATATACTCAGTGACGAGGTTTGTTTTTTTTGTTCATACCACTTAGACTTTTTATTTGATATAGGGATGCACCTCTTTTCCTTTTCAAGCTCATTAATTACTTCCTTCAGGTTAATTATTGAAGTCTTTATTTCCTCACATTGTGAAAAATTTGAAATACTAAGGCATGCAGCTATTTGCTTCTCTTTGTACAGAACTATGTCATTGTGATTCTTTATTTTATCTTCAAGATGCTTTAAACGAGCAGTGCGAATTTCTTTACTTAAATACTGACGTGGTTTTGATTGTTGTGATCTGATTGGTCCAATTCTGGATCGACTCTTTCCTTTAGCAAACACGAACCCTTCTTCAATAACCTTTGATCGAGCAAGTTCTAATAGACCCTTTCGATTCAGTAAAAGGGTTGGATTGTTCAGGCACAGTTCTATTGATGCTGCATTGATGTGCATTTGATAATTTGATAGTGGTCTACGTGTAGTTTTTTGTAAATTATGGCTTGTTCTCGAATTTTGTCTTTGTTTTCAACATTAGAATTCTAAAAAACAGATTGATATGGAAATGCATAATTATCAAACCACCATCAGTCTTGTACAAACAAAAACAGACGTACACAAGTAGTGAAATCACTAAGGCAGGGCTCTTTCTGGGAAAAGTTTACACATGTAATTGCAAACGCAACCATTTGGCCCTGGTGACGCGCGACTTGAACACCAGCACATAAATGCATGTATGTTCTTTAATATACGTTGCCCATAGAATCACTCACCACTTCATTCGAATTTGTAGTTATTTCCATGACTTCACTTGAGGCCGAACCACTATTCGGGTGTCGCTATTAAATATACAAATACAAAACTTAATATCATCTGCTCTATACAGTATATTACCCTACCTGTTGCAGACGTAAAACTTGAACAACACTTCTGTCCTCAATTTGTCGGTTTTGTAGGTCCACATAGAATATGCGGCCTCCCCAGTTCTGCTCAACTTGAATCAATATGTTCTCGCCTGCTCCGATAATGTCACTAAACGTTTCTCTGATACTTTGTTCTAAATTCTGTTCTTCCGTCATACAAATGATGCGTCGATTCTCGTTAACCGTCACCATCACGCTTTTTACCTGAGCCATTTGAGCGGGTACGGGTATTTAATAGACAATACTGCTGCATAAAATGTAATAATTTCATGTCAAACGCCCGTATTTATTCAAGCTGCCCGGGTCCTAACGTACACTCCGCGTCAAATAATTTCAAATCCCCTGATATCTCCGACCCTGTCCCCGTACGGGCGGGGGACGGGGTTGACATTGATAGGTGCATAACACACACAATCATGCAAGCTGCTAGTGATTTAAATAGCTTCCTGTGCTAGGACAAAATATCAGTCAAAGCAGAGCATGTAAATGCCATATACAATTCAGTGTTGGCGCATGCGTGGTGTGACACCGCTTCTTGCCTTGTGGGCGGATCTCAGCTAGTCAGGTGACCCTGATCATGCGATTCAATCATCCATTAGTTAGCACGGTGCTCTCCAAAGCACGTTGGCCCTCGAGGTAGCGTGGTACACTTTGTGAGTTTTTATTAACAGAGAGCACTTAGCACGGTTTTGTAAACACATGTACATGCGCGATCGATGTATTTACATTAAAACAATGTTGCAACACAAACACGTTTTGTGACACAAATCATTCCATGTAAGACGTTTAAAAACATTATGTAAGTCGTTTCATTGTTTCTACGCATTTGAGTTTATGTAACAGCTAAGGCCGGAGGAACGTATAAACATGCCCCACTCGTGGGTACCAAAGGCCCAGGCTACCAGTCTACCACAGATGTAGTCACGTGTATGTCCAGACAAGCAAACCGCCTTAGTTGTTTGTTTAAACCTCTAAATTCAAACCGCGTTACTGCATTCAGCCATAAACCACAAAACCACTGATGCGATGCAAAACCCACAAGTGTACAGTGTTTGCTCGCTACAGTTTATCTACACACACACACACACACACACACACACACACACACACACACACACACACACACACACACATACACACGTGCTGTAGATTGCAGTACACAATCTACATATGTACATAGTATAACTATTTCTTCCCTTCAGCTACAAGGTCTTGTGTGAAGCAGTGGACAGCCTTGTCACATTGTTCGCTCAGGACCTCCAGGGCCACCTTAGTAAAGCCTTGCTTTGGGATGCTGAGGTGGTGGGAAAGTGAGTGATCCAACAGCCATGTACAGTTCTTTCAGTTTATCTTCTCTGACCACGTCATCTTCAATATGGAGAATTACCTAGCAATGTAGGAGGAAGAAAGGAGAGAGGAGAGGGGTAAGGAGGAGAAGGGGAGGGAGGGAACTGGAAGGGGGAGAAGGTGAGAGGGGGAAAAAGAAGGGGAGGGGGAGTGAGAAGGGGAGAGGAGGGAGAAGGGGAGGGGGAGGGAGAAGGGGAGGGGGAGGGAGAAGGGGAGGGGAGGGGGAGGAAGAAGGGGAGGGGAGGGAGGGAGAAGGGGAGAGGGACGGAGGGGAAGGGAGAAGAAAAAGGGGAGGGAAGAGAAGGGGAGGGGAGGAAGGAGAAGGGGAGAAGGGGAGAGGGGAAAGGAGGAGAAGGGGAGAGGGGAGAGGAAGAGAAGGGGAGAGGGGGGAGGAGGAGAATGGGAGAGGGGGAAGGAGGAGAATGGGAAAGGGGGAAGGAGTAGAAGGGGAGAGGGGGAAGGAGTAGAAGGGGAGAGGGGGAAGGAGTAGAAGGGGAGAGGGGGAAGGAGTAGAAGGGGAGAGGGGGAAGGAGTAGAAGGGGAGAGGGGGAAGGAGTAGAAGGGGAGAGGGGGAAGGAGTAGAAGGGGAGAGGGGGAAGGAGTAGAAGGGGAGAGGGAGGAGAAGGGGGAAAGGGAGGGGAGGGAGGAGAAGGGGAGGGGAGGGAGGAGAAGGGGAGGGGGGGAGAAGGGGAGGGGGGGAGAAGGGGAGGGGGAGGGAGAAGGGAAGAGGATCAATGTTTGATCTGCTCTACAATACATGTAATAGGAAGTACATGCACATGTAGCTGAGGTCCCCCTAACCCAAACCCCACCATTAACCCAATCCCATACCACTCCTTGTCCCCACACACCCCCTTGTAAGGAGGAAATGGAGAGGTTCCATCCTGTGTGAGCATGTGCTGCTTGTAGCTATGGAATTTTTTCTTTCCCCACCTTCCACACACCCTCCCCACCTCACATCACACCATCCCCACCTACCATCACACCCTCCCTACCTACCATCACACCCTCCCCACCTTTCATCACCTCCCAACCTCCCATCACACCCTTCCCACCTCTCATCACCTCCCAACCTCCCATCACACCCTCCCCACCTCCCATCACACTCTCTCCATCTCCCACACACCCTCCCCACCTCCCATCACACCCTCCCCACCTCCCATCACACCCTCCCCACCTACCATCACACCCTCCCTTCCTTCCATAACACCCTCCCCACCTCCCATCACACCCTCCCCACCTGCACTGCTAGGTTCCTCCAGGACGACCGGCTGCTTCCCTTTCTTGGCCTCCACCTCCTCCTTTGGCCCCTTTGGGGGGACCTTGGGGTCGGCCTTCCCTGGAGGCACCTCCCCCTCAGGGGGTGGAGTGGTACCATACATGGACTTAAGTCTTTGCAGGAGGTGGTGATGGTAGAACAGCTGGAACAGCACACAGATGGCTCAGCTAGCACACACCACATGCTTGAGGCTCACCCCAGGGAAAGGCATCTTCTTCCTGCAAGTGGTACATGTGTTAGCGGTTATTATAAGAAGGCATGGCCCCACTAACCATCTCAAAGGTCAGCACAGCCTCAGGGGTGTGTGGGGACATACACACACTATCCACTAGCCTCTTCACCACAGCAGCAGCTGCATCTGATGCCATGCCTCTGGTCAGCATGTCCTGTATGGGGGAGGGGATGGGGAGGAGGAAGGTGATGAGCAAGCCTTTGCTAATCTTATGTGATTTACATGTACAGTTGTGTGTGTGTGTGCATTTATGATAGAATTGATGGATGAAAGTCATACAATGAATATGGATGTGAAGTCCTTACATGTAGTGTTTGTATAGTTCAGTAGTTAGTAATAGAAAGCTTTCTCTATGGCCAGGATGTGTTTGTTAGCCTTCCAACTGGGCCAGGCAAGTAGCTGTACTACTGGCGTTCTGCCAGGTGCTTATAACCAGCGCAGAGGTAAGTGGATTGACTGTATAGTAGTCGTAAGTTCTCTAAGGTAACGCTCACAAAAAGGGAGCATGCAGAGCTGTGTTGTACTGTTATATATAAGCTATGAGGCCTCCCCTCCAAAATATAATCATAAACAGTCTAACCATTGCTGCAAGGATTTTTGTTGTTGTTATATTGCCGCATGAGGTCCTTGTCTCTCCACGTGCTAGCCAGCTATGCACTACATATGCCATGTTGAAGGTAGTACAGTTGGATGCTTTGCAGAAGGATATTAAACGTCCTTGCTTATCTCAGGATCCACAGCCTCACTCCATATTGAGGGCATCTATTCAAACCATTCGTAAAGTTACATGTATGTCAGAATGATAAATTCTGTACAGGTTAAGTCAGTGCAACAATACACACAAGTGTGTGACAAGTACATGGCTGAATAAGGTAACGCTCACAAAAAGGGAGCATGCAAAGCTGTGTTGTACTGCTATACATCAGCTATGCGGCCTCCCCTCCAAAAGATAATAGTAAACAGTCTAACCATTGCCCCCAGTGGACACACCAAACACTGTGCACATATAACACACACCACACTACTGATCCCATCTGCTGCCCCCAGTGGACACACCACACACTGTGCACATATAACACACACCTCACTACTGATCCCATCTGCTGCCCCCAGTGGACACACCACACACTGTGTACATATAACACACACCTCACTACTGATCCCATCTGCTGCCCCCAGTGGACACACCACACACCTTGCTGACCTTTCATCTTCCTCATCACTGGAGCACATGGAGTCATTCCTGGCACCCTCCCCCTCTTCCTCCTCATGCCTTGAGTCCAGGGAGTCTGCTCTCAGCCTCTGCCTCCTCCAGGGTGACCCCCCTGGTGGCATCTTCCTGCTGGCGGGACTTCTTAACTAGAACTTTCTTCAGCTTCTTCGTTTCAACACGAGGAGGAGGGGCTTGACAATGGATCTGCAATACGTGGGAGGGAAGAAGCACTTAAGCCAGAAAGCTTTAGTATGCAGCAATATGCTACGCTGGAACTATGCAGATGCTGGGACCCCACTGCCAGCCACATAAAAGCCTAACAGTTTAACTTGATTTCGAAATGTGTTTTAACAGTAAGAACACGAAACCTAGTACCTTGCTCAAATGTGCGTTTACAGTAAGAACTTACTGCTCAGCTGGATATATAGGGCAGAAATACGGTCGCCTTTCAAAATTTCGTCCACCGATGACTGCTCGGGGATGTTCTGTTGCTTGGAGAGCAGGACTTCTGAGGTGGTCGGTCTGCCATCAGAGACGCTAGCGCTGTGGTCTTTCTTCCTCTCTAATATTAATAATAATCTCGGCAGCAGCGCTGCAGGAATAATAACTCCAAATGATGCGCAATCATATCGGTATGGTCAAATAACTATAGACGTTCAAAGGGGTAAATTTATAGTGTTGACGTCGGCAGTAGCTAATGACGGAGACATCATCGTTACCGCGGTGTTTGGATTCTCGTTCGGCGTGAACTTCGCTTTGCAAGAGGATAAGGATGTGTTCCTTCCCGGCTCGGTGAAGCAAGAAAGTGTTCTGATACAACCTGACAACACTGCGCTGCTGATTAGTGCTATATGCGGCATTGATTCGTTCTCACGGACATAGAGACGACGTGGACGCGGAGCGAAGTGCAGAGCTCGTTGTGAGGAGTGCCGGGGCAGCCGGGTGCATCATCGCCATGTATGGCGCGTGTGTGGTGACAGCAGTGAGAATAAGTGGTGGAAGTATAGAGATGAGATGTAAAAATCAGGCGGGAAAAACCATGTTCCAGGGGGTTATTAAAGTAGACTTTGGTGGCTGTGATGGATCTCATTACTAGCATGAATTGCAATGGGGACCCAAAAGTAAAAAACATACGACTGCCTGCCAAGCGAAATGACCACTTCCTCCCCTCTCACCACCTGCACGTGTAGGTTGCACCCCTTCTTTTGTGCCAGAGACATGTGCCCACCCCCTCACACACTTGTATCCCATTCAGTATGTGCACACCATCAAAGCATTGCAATCCATAGCGATTACATCAATGCTAATTTTACCATTAAGACGTCCTTCCTGCACATCCAGTCCAGGAAGGTCATAATCCTCCCACTGAACGACTCTGGCATTGACTCTGATCACTTGTCCTCTGACAGTTTGGCAGAAGATGCAAGGGTTATCTGGGTCTGGGGAAGAGGGCGCATCTGAGCCAGATAAGCCCATAGAGAGCTTTATGTCAATGGATGACCTGCAGTTGCCGAGAGCAACAGAACTTCTGTCGCAGACTCTGAGGCCTGTGACACAGATCCTGTGGACCTCCTCCCTCTGTAGGAGAACCTTTTGGTTATCTGTGTGAGTGTTGTATACCTCAGTTTATCATTGGTCTCCTATAGCAACAGATTTATCCTCTTCTCTTTGTTTAACCCTCTGGTGTATTGAGATATGGGGCCAAGGCCTTTGGAATGTGCATACTTGAGGTCCGTGATCTGTATCAACACGTGTCTAGATATATACCATATTGATGTGGTTATGTGCATCTTGGCAAGTCTGTGGGAGAGAGTGAGTGAGCTCCATTGAGTGTGTAGACCGCTTCCTTTATGGTGGTCCACAGCAGAACAATTGGAAGCCAGCCAAAGCATCTTCTGTGTGTGTATTTGTGTGTGGTATTTTACTTCATAACCATGACAGATAGATACAGACTGTATCCCAGGCCCTCAATCAGGTGGTGAACTGCCTTCCAGGGCAGATTGAGTTTGACCAAGCCATCAAGGCCATTGCGCAGGCCAGTCTTGCTCTACAGGCAGAGAAGGTGTGTGTGTGTGTGTGTGTGTGTGTGTGTGTGTGTGTGTGTGTGTGTGTGTGTGTGTGTGTGTGTGTGTGTGTGTGTGTGCGTGTGTGTGTGCACGCGTGTGTGTATGTGCACGTGTGTGCGTGCATGCATGTGTGCACGTGCATGTACTTTTTTCTTCAATGTGTGTGCATTTTTTGTGTGAATACTGACTGCATACACACACTGACATGCACACACACACACACACACACACACACACACACACATACACACACACACAAACAGTTCCCTGATGCAGCAGGAGCCAGCTACCAAACATTGCAGAGCAATCTTAGTTCTGCTGCTGTAGCTCTTAACACCACAGGCAGTGAGGTGTGGTGGCAGCTGCTAGAGCCACTCCAGAGCAGCAGGCCATAACCACAGTCAAGTTTGCACACTGCTATGAAGAGCTACTGAAGGCCACCAGCCTGACACTGGCAGGGGCATCCAAGGTAAGGGGGAGTGGTCCTATGTAGGAGGGAAGTGGTTCTATATAGGAGGGGGAGTGGTCGTATGTAGGAGGGGGAGTAGTCATATGTAGGAGGGGGAGTGGTCATATGTACATACATACATACATACATACATACATACATACATACATACATACATACATACATACATACATACATGCATACATACATACATACATACATACATACATACATACATACATTCACACATACATACATACATACATACATACATAATAATAATAATAATATGCCATCGCATTATACAAGTATAACACGTTTGGAGGAAGAGACTAGACATAGTTGAGAACACATATATCACCAAGCTAACAACATTCAAAGTTCTACAGCATCTACATCTGCTTTTGACCAAGAATGTGTTTTACGGAGATGGATTTTAACTCCTTTAGCGCATGTAGACCTGAAGTGGCAATCTGAGGCTGGGCACAGCACAGATTGGGTGTACTGGTTGGTAGATGCTTCACCAGCTTGTTCCTTGTGTTTGTGGTGTTGATGTATCTTAATGCCTTTTATAGAGTTTGAAGTAAAGGAACATAGAGGGACAGGGCATGAAAAGTCACTAGGAGGGTGAGTAGCCCTTGGAGGGTGGGTGAGAGGGTGGGTAGCCCTTGCATGTTGACCATGTTTTTGGGTGTTATGACTTCTCAGATATTTCTCACTAGTGAAACCTTTATTACAGATAGAACAATAGCAGCCATGCTGTAGGGAGGATGCACCCTTGTGGCAGTCTCGCAACATCCTAGCCTTCTCATTAAGCTTTGCTTCCATTAAGGCTGCACCATTAAAAGCGAGGTTCTCCACTGTGACCTCAATACTGCAATAGATTGCCAGTTGTTGGAGAGACCAAAAGAGGAGAGGTCTTTTGAAACACAGTCCCTCCATCTTAGTTTTGGTTTATGTTGTGGGCGCTTTGCAGATGAAATTTCCCCAAAAAGTATTTGTTTAGGAAGCCTGTTGTCCTCCATTCTGTAGACATGACCCAGCCATCGTAGCCTAGCTATGGAGATAAGAGTAGAGGCATGTTGTAGGTGGGACCTTGCAAGAACAGTAGTGTCAGGAATATGATGCAAGGGATTTATACTTAAAGCCTGTCTAAGACAAGCCAACAAAAATGAATTAACACGACGTACGAGGTATGCTGTAGTGTGCCAGGTTTCCGCGCCATACAATAGTGCAGGTATTACTGTGGCATTGAAGACTGCAAGCTTGGTGAGTTTTGATAAGTTGGCATTATACCAAACCTTGCATTTCAATGCGCTGAATTGCTTAGCAGCTTTAGAAATTCTATTGTTGATTTCATTGTCTAAAGAAGCATCAGAGGACAAAGCACTGCCCAGATACTGAAAAGATGAAACTGTTTCAATTGTGTTGCTGGAAATGCTGAAGGGTAAACTACATGTATAGGGTTGAATCATGGCCTTGGTTTTATCAGTGCTGACACTTAGACCCCAAGAACAAGCCACACGAGTGAAACGATCAATGAAGCTTTGAAGAGCATCACTACTAAGGCATCCTGTCATGACATCGTCTGCAAAACAAAGATCACAAATGCGAACTGACATTGGGAGTCTAGTGCCAGACCGTCTAAAAAGCTTGCCATCCAACCTATACTTAATTTCAACACCATCATTGAGATCACTTAAAACTTGATGCATCACTTTATTGAAGTATAGATTAAACAGGAAGGGTGCTAGCACACACCCCTGTTTGAGACCGGTTGAAACTTGAAAGGGTTCTGATAGGACACCATCAACACGGACTGAGGCTTCCATATTGACATGAAGACCTCTTAATATGTGTACTAGCTTTGATGGGAAACCCAAACGTGTTAGTAGCAACCACAAGGCATCTCTAGGTACAGAATCATAGGCCTTTTTCAAATCGAAGAAACACATATACAGCTAACACATCTGTTCTTTCGCCTTCTCTTGCAACTGACGTGCAACAAAAATCATATCAATAGTCCCACGACATTTTCGAAAGCCACACTGTGACTCATCAAGGACTGACTCAGCAATAGGAGCAATGCGATTTGCAAGAATACGTGCAAACACCTTCCCTGCAACACTTAGGAGGGAGATACCCCTCCAATTGTCACAGAGTTGGAGGTTTCCTTTTTTTGGTATAGGAACAATGACGGAGTCCACCCATTCCTTTGGAATTAGCTCAGACGTCCATACCTCAGAGCAGATTGAATGAAGGTAAGTCAGTGCCTGCTCACCCCCACAAACCAACAACTCAACAGGGATTCCATCCTTTCCAGCAGCTCGATTACACTTCATATGTGCCAAAGCACATCTAACTTCTTTTATTGATGGAGGTCTGGCTAGTTCTTCCAGAACGGGTTGTTGTGGTATGATGTTAAAAACACTGTCATCGTAGGTGGAGATAGAAACATTTAAAACGCGACTAAAATGAGCTCTCCAACGGTTCCTGATTTGTATAGGGTCAGATATTACATTGGAACCAGACTCATCTAAGACTGAGCCAACATGTACTCTTCTCTGAGTCGAAAGAAGTTTCCAGGATGAGAAGAGGTTCTTCAAATCACCCTGACTGTGGAATCTATTTAATTCTTCAGCTTTATTCTTCCACCACCTGTTTTGTATCTTGTATATAAGATACTTTGTGTGATTTCGTGCTGATCGATACTGGGTGAGGAGGTCAGCTGAGACTGGAACTTTAGCTTTTCGAGCAGATAAAACTTGACTGAGTAATTGTTTTTTGCGTAGTAGCAGTGGTTGGATGGCATCAAGGTTGTCATAAAACCAGTCAGGTGCAGACGGTTTTGAACTAAAACCCAAATGATTGGTGGCAGCACAAGAAACAGCTTGGGAGAAAAAGCTCCATAGTGTTTCAGATGTTTCATTGCTTTGATGTGATTGATTTTGTAAAGCATCAGCAAGTGCCTGTTGATACTGCTTCACCACTTCTGGTTGTGATAGCCGACTGACATCAAAACGTCTGCAACCATAACTGTTTAATCCCCTACTGCGATGAAATTTGCTAGCAGGTATCACCATGGAGCTTCCAACAAAGAAGTGGTCACTCCATACATCAACGCTGTGATAAACTCTAGTATCTTGTACTAGATAACGGTCCTTTTGCCTCGTAATGACAAAGTCTATCATATGAAGGGTTTTGGAGCGAGGGTGCATCCATGTACCCTTGTGCCAGGTCTTGTGACAGAAAAAGGTGTTTGTGACACATAGACTATTTCGAGCACAGAACTCCAGTAGCATGTAGCCATTGGTATTAATCTCATTTATTCCTTCTCTGCCTACAACACCTTCCCATGTCATCCAGTCACAGCCAACTCGTGCATTAAAGTCGCCTAGCAACACCATCAAATTAGTTGGCGGTACCATATCAATTGCTCTCTGTAGGTCAGAAAAAAAGGCATCTTTCTCACATGGGGTAGCTTTGAAAGTTGGCGCATGTACTGATACAAAGGTTGCTGTTCTCGAATAACGTTTTGGTTTAATACGGATAGTCATAACGCGAGAACTGATGCATTGAGGTGGTTGGAGCATTGATTTCACAAAGTGGTTTAACACCGCGAAACCAACACCACCTAACCGCGGCGTACCTTCAGGTTTCCCAGACCAAAAGAAAGTGTAATCGCTTTCAACGATGGAGCCCTGATCTGGTAGTCTGGATTCACTAATAGCAACAACGGCGGCGCCAGTATGGCGAAATTCTAGATTACACACAGCTGTTCGGCGTGGGGGAGCTTCAGATGGATACTTAGGCTTTGTAAAATCCAAGAGAGAACGTACATTTTGACAGCCAAAACAGAGCAGCTGCGACGTAAAAGAGTTCTTGGTGAATACATACATACATACATACATACATACATACATACATACATACATACATACACAAATACATACATACATACATACATACATACATACATACATACATACACACATACATACATACATACATACACACATACATACATACATACATACATACATACATACATACATACATACATACACACACACATACATACATACATACATACATACATACATACATACATACACACACACATACATACATACATACATACATACACACATACATACATACATACATACATACACACATACATACATACATACATACACACATACATACATACATACATACATACATACATACATACATACATACATACATACATACATACATACATTCACACATACATACATACATACATACATACACACATACATACATACATACATACATACATACATACATACATACACACATACATACATACATACATACACACATACATACATACATACATACATACATACATACATACATACATACATACATACATACATACACACATACATACATACATACATACACACATACATACATACATACATACATACATACATACATACATACATACATACATACATACATACATACATACATACATACATACATACATACATACATACATTCACACATACATACATACATACGTACATACATACATACATACATACATACATACATACATACATACATACATACATACATACATACATACATACATACATACATACATACATACATACATACATACACACTACATCGTCACACTAGTCCTTTATATTTATTAAATTTAGTCTGTAACTTTGGATTGGTTAATTAACTGTTAAAGACTAAACTGTCAGGATCCTACATTTGTTGGCATCATCGTGATGACATCACACAATAAATGAACTTAGGTATGCAGCTTCTTTTATAAACCTAATCATTAGGACATTCAAACTTGATTAGTTGTTTCTTGGGCACACTTATAATAAAATGGGGTTGGTAGGTGGGTGGGGGGGATAACACATGAATACAATTACGCTACAAATGAGATTGTTGACTCTTGACAACATTGTTGGGACGGCCGACTTCTTGTGCGTTTTGCCATCTGATTGGCACAGAATGCATAAGGGATAGGCATTTGCATGCTGCCTTTGTATCTCCACATAAGGGATAGGCATCTCCATGCTGCCTTTGTATCTCCACATAAGGGATAGGCATCTGCATGCTGCCTTTGTATCTCCACATAAGGGATAGGCTGCCTTTGTATCTCCACATAAGGGATAGGCATCTCCATGCTGCCTTTGTATCTCCACATAAGGGATAGGCATCTGCATGCTGCCTTTGTATCTCCACATAAGGGATAGGCTGCCTTTGTATCTCCACATAAGGGATAGGCATCTCCATGCTGCCTTTGTATCTCCACATAAGGGATAGGCATCTCCATGCTGCCTTTGTATCTCCACATAAGGGATAGGCATCTGCATGCTGCCTTTGTATCTCCACATAAGGGATAGGCTGCCTTTGTATCTCCACATAAGGGATAGGCATCTGCATGCTGCCTTTGTATCTCCACATAAGGGATAGGCACCTGCATGCTGCCTTTGTATCTCCACATAAGGGATAGGCATCTCCATGCTGCCTTTGTATCTCCACATAAGGGATAGGCACCTGCATGCTGCCTTTGTATCTCCACATAAGGGATAGACATCTCCATGCTGCCTTTGTATCTCCACATAAGGGATAGGCATCTGCATGCTGCCTTTGTATCTCCACATAAGGGATAGGCATCTCCATGCTGCCTTTGTATCTCCACATAAGGGATAGGCATCTGCATGCTGCCTTTGTATCTCCACATAAGGGATAGGCACCTGCATGCTGCCTTTGTATCTCCACATAAGGGATAGACATCTCCATGCTGCCTTTGTATCTCCACATAAGGGATAGGCATCTGCATGCTGCCTTTGTATCTCCACATAAGGGATAGGCATCTCCATGCTGCCTTTGTATCTCCACATAAGGGATAGGCATCTGCATGCTGCCTTTGTATCTCCACATAAGGGATAGGCACCTGCATGCTGCCTTTGTATCTCCACATAAGGGATAGGCATCTGCATGCTGCCTTTGTATCTCCACATAAGGGATAGGCATCTGCATGCTGCCTTTGTATCTCCACATAAGGGATAGGCACCTGCATGCTGCCTTTGTATCTCCACATAAGGGATAGGCATCTGCATGCTGCCTTTGTATCTCCACTATGCCTTCTGTTACAATACCCTCTGCCAGTAGAAGCACACTGGTGGGAATCCTTCAGTGTACTGCTACACTGAAGAAATTCCCACCAGTTTTTTTGGGGGGTCGGTTGAGAAACAACTAATCAAGTTTGAATGGCATTATTATTATTATTTAAAACTTTTCTTTTTAAAAGCTTGTTTTGTTTACCACACCAGAAGCTAGGGGAGGCAGGCACCCTCATCACCACGCACGCCAAGGAGGGGAGCATTGATGAGTTGGGCAAGGCCGTGGAGAGTACAGCCTCTGCCGTGTGTGTGCTGAACAGAGGCAGCAGCATAGGCTGCTTACCTCGTGGGCATCTCTGACCCCAGCAGCAGTGCTGCCATACCAGGCCTTGTGGACCAGGCTCAGTTTGCAAGGTGCAACCAGGCCATTGCCACAGCATGCCAGACGTTGCTGAACATGGCCAGCACACAGCAGCAAGTGCTGGCCTCGGCCACTATAATAGCCAAACACACCAGCCTGCAGTGCAATGCTTGCAAACAGGCTTCTAGCAAGACCAGCAATCCTGTCACCAAGAAACATTTTGTGCAGGTGGCTAAGGAGGTCGCCAACAGTACTGCTAACTTGGTCAAGAACATTAAGGTGTGTGTGTGTGTGTGTGTGTGTGTGTGTGGGTGAGTGCGTATGTGCATGTGTGTGTACACAATGTATATGTGCGCGTGTGTATGTGTGCAAAGCTTTTCATATATACCATATCTAACCTCTTCTTCAGGCCTTCTCTCTGAAGAGAACTGTCAGGCCTGTGCCAGCACAACACACCCACTGTTGGATGCAGTGGAAGCCCTCACGTGAGGGGTGGGGCTTGATCCTCCTCCTCCCTCTCCCTCTCTGTCTCTATTGCACACACACATGCACACACATAATACACACACACACCTTCCATCTCCCCTTCCTGAAGGCTTCTCCCCTTCCTGAAGGCTGGCACACACACATGCACACACATGCTCACACATAACACACACACCTTCCATCTCCCCTTCCTGAAGGCTGGCTAGAACATGATCAAGTCTTCAAGTAGTCATCTCACCTCAGCAAGGAGTCTGGCCATTAACCCCCAGGACCCTCCCATGTGGCAGCTACTTGCCACACACACTAAGGCTGTCACAGACTCCATTAAAGCGCTCATTCTAGCCATCAGGTCAGTGGGTGGAGCCTGTGGGGAGGGAAAAGGTGCTGGGGGTAAAATTTTTCTGGTGGGGTGTAATGGGAGGGAAGAGCGTGGGGGAAGGTTGTAATTTCGGGTGAATTTCAATTTTTCAAATCTCTGATTTCCATGTTAGGGATAAATGCCCCGGTCAAAAGGAGTGTGACTCTGCTATTAATGCCACCATTAGCCAGCTGGACCAGGCCATCCTATCAGCTATGAACCAGCAGCTGCTTGCAGGCTGTGGGGGACATAGGGGAGCATGTCAAGCCTATCACCACGGCAGCCAAAGGTGAAGCTGAGAAGCTGGGGCATCAGGTGACAGCCATGTCCAACGTGTTCCCAAGCCTGGCTGGGGCAGCCATAGGTGCTGCCTCCAAGACCACCAGCTCCCAGCTGCAGATACGCCTTCTGGAGCAGACCAAGATGGTGACCAAGTCAGCGCTGCAGCTGATGTACGCGGCCAAAGGGAACACCAAGTCAACTGCCACCCATGGCAAGGAGGACGAGGCATCTCAGCTGGTGGTGATGGCAGTGACTGAGCTAACCCAGACCCTTGAGAAGGCCGGCAGTGAGACCGGCCTCATCACAGGTACTTCCTTGTTTTGGGGTATTGGGTGGGCGGTGTCCTATTATTGGTAGGTGGAGTCTTGTTGATAGTAGGCGGGGCCTCAGTATAGCTGTGTGCACTTATAACTGCATGTGCCTCTGTGGTATAGCCTATTATTGGGGGTGGGGCAATTAAGTTTCACCATCTCCCTCCCAACAGGCTCGGCTGACCCACTCCCAGCAGCTGGCCTCTCACACGTATGCAGACTTGCCCCAGGATACTGTGGAAGGCGTGTCCACAAACCTGGGATCATCGCGTGCCACCATGGAGGGGCACAACTCGCTCAACACCAAGTCTGGGATCCAGGTGGCCTGCAGGGACGATGAGGGTGAGGTGGTGAGGCATACCCAGGCTGCCTGCTCCTCCCCCGCTGGGCGTTACGTCACAGAGGTGTGTGAGCACACTGGACCAGTCCTGGCAGCTGGCCGAGGTCACCTCCAATGTCATGGCCTCCAAGTTCAGGATCCAGAGCCTGTGTGACTGCCTGCCAAGGGAGATGGCCAGTCCTTCTCCCACACATTCCACTGGGCCACACAGTGTACATGTATGTGTGCATGTGTGTTACAAGTTTGTGTACGTGTTGTGCTTCTAGCTTACAGGACATTGTTAGTATGTGGCCTAGGTGCCTGTACATGGCCAATTTTCATTCATAGTGCAGGTCAATTTTAACCCAACACAACTCTTCAGAGCACACTTGTGGTGTGTGTACATGTGCGTGTGTGCATGCATTGAATTATTTGGCTCATTGGCTTTGCAGCCTACTGGAGTGGGTATGGGGAAGAGGTACATGCATGACACAGTGTTAGTCTGTTCTACCCTCTGGCTGTGTGTGTACATGTAGTTTGGGTACAATTGCTCCAAGCATTTAATCATCCTAAATTTTGCATTCTTTTTGCTCTGCCCGGCCCTTGTAAGGGTGGGAGTGTCATGTTCCTTGTAAGGGTGGGAGTGTCATGTTCCTTGTAAGGGTGGGAGTGTCATGTTCCTTGTAAGGGTGGGAGTGTCATGTTCCTTGTAAGGGTGGGAGTGTCATGTTCCTTGTAAGGGTGGGAGTGTCATGTTCCTTGTAAGGGTGGGAGTGTCATGTTCCTCGTCTTTCTTGTGGGTCAATGTGAACTGCTGGTTCAGATGTGTGTGTACATGCACTTGTGTTTGGCTGCTGTTGTTGTCATGGTGATGTCCAGCTGTTGAAAGAGGATGGTGGAAGGTGTGGTGATGGGAGGTGTGGTGATGGGAGGTGTGGTGATGGGAGGTGTGGTGATGGGAGGTGTGATGATGGGAGGTGTGGTGATGGGAGGTGTGATGATGGGAGGTGTGATGATGGGAGGTGTGGTGATGGGAGGTGTGGTGATGGGAGGTATGGTGAGGAGAGGTGTGATGATGGGAGGTGTGGTGATGGGAGGTGTGGTGATGGAAGGTGTGGTGATGGGAGGTGTGGTGATGGAAGGTGTGGTGATGGGAGGTGTGGTGATGGGAGGTGGGGTGATGGGAGGTGTGGTGATGGGAGGTGTGGTGATGGGAGGTGTGATGATGGGAGGTGTGATGGTGGAAGGTGTGGTGATGAAAGGTGGGTGATGGGAGGTGTGATGTTGGGAGGTGTGATGATGGAAAGTGTGATGATGGGAGGTGTGATGATGGGAGGTGTGGTGATGGGAGGTGTGATGATGGGAGGTGTGCAGTTACTGTGTTATGGTTGGGTGATGCCATGAGGTTGTTGAAGCCTTGCAATGGAGGTGGTATCCCATTCACTAACTGCCATTCTCCTTTGCTGTGTGGTCTAACTACTACATGTAGGCTCTGCAGTTTGGTCAGATCGACAATGGAGCATTCATACTAGATTTCCAGGCACCCTTCTCTCCCTGTTCAAGCATTTGCAACTGCTCTGGCCAACCTGGTGTGAGCAAGCTGGGACCCCTTTGCGCTTTTTGTGCTGCAGAGGCCCTGTGCCACGCCCACTTCTAGTGTGCTAGTATGCCAAATTTATCAGTTACTGCGGATTTATGGAAAAACTTTTAATTTTACGTTTATGTTTTTTATTTGCCTCCGTGTGTGTCAACCTTGTGTGTCATCTTGTGAGACTTATCACAATTAACCACTTTCATTCTCCTTATATGGCATGTGCAGTGTGTTCATGCTTCATCTAGGGTATGCTGCCCAGACAAATGCCCCCACCCTGTGCAATGTCACACCCCTCAGGACAAACACAAGGGGCTTCCCCTTGGCCAGCACAGGTCCGGTCTGCAGGGCCCATGTCTCAGAGAACACACCAGGATTGGGGGACTTGAAGATGAATGGAAAATGGAAACACTGTCCTGGTAGAAGGACACCTGCAAGGGAGGGGGTGGGGTTTAGAACTAGTAGGAGGGGGGAGGAGGGACCCACCTCCCCTGGTATCAAAGTAGAACCTCTGTGTATTTCCCCTCACTGCTCCATGAGGGTTTGCCCTGGGAACATGCTAATATGCATAGCAAGTGGAAGAATACGCAGTGATTTATACAGCAGTAGTACATTTACACACAGGGTTCAGTACTGCAAATGCACACCATGAAGTATGCAGGATACATGTACATGTAACCTACCTCTTCCCAAGTACCTACCTCCTCCCCAGCAAATGCCTCTTCCCAGTACCTGCCTCCTCCCCAGTACTGTACTTCTTCCTCCCCCAGTACCTTCCTTCTCCCCCTGGGCCCCAGTACCTTCCTCTTCCCCAGTACCTGTCATGAATATTAGATTGCTGTGGTCCCACAGTTCTCCAACTGGAGGTGGGTGAAGGAAGGGGAAAGGGGAAGAGGGAGGAAGGCAGATGGAGGGGGAGGGAGAGGAAGGGGAAGGGGAGAGGACAGGTAGATGTACAGTAATGAAAGACAAGGGAGGGGGTGAGGGGAGGAGGCAGTAGTACCTTTCTCCTGCACAACACTTGGTGTACCAACAAACTCTAGTTCTGGGGGTAGTAGTCCCTTCTCAGTCTGTTAAGGTGATTCTGAAACACCACACATGTAATACGTACCTCAAGGCACACACATCCACATACTCACTTTATTCCTGTGACATCATCCCCAATGTTGACTTGCTGTTTCCAAAATTCACTCCCAACATGACCTACATGTACACATGATCAGAATCCATCATTATCACCAGGTGATATAAGGATGGGGCCACACCCACATCTTTGCCTCTGTCCAGTGGGTGGATTGCTTGACCTATTGCACTCCTGGAAACGATATACATGTACAGTGTATGTAAAGGCACACCCCCTCCTCCTCCTCCCCTCACCTCTCCTGAATGTTCCTGAACCCATCCCCTTGGTTCATTGCCACCTGCTCCGGACTGGACAACAGCTTCCCTTCACAAAGTTAACATGACATCATGACCACACCCACCCAAGGGGCGGCCCTCACTGGAGATGACCTTCTGTTGCAGCCTTCTGTCCTCCATGCTTCTCCTCCACTGCTTCAGGGCATGGGTCTCCCTTGGCTGCAGAGGGGGGCCATGCATAGGTACATGTACTTGGTGGGAGTGTGGAACTCAGGTCACTCTCCACGTACTATTGCCCACCCTCCCTCCTCCCCGTACCAAAATGGTCCTCCGGTAGGTCATCTCCACTTTCACCTCTATAGGCCGTACCTCTGGTAGGACCACTGGAGGTGGGCGTGTCATCTGGGAGGGGCAGGAAAATGTTACATGCTTAGTGGCCTCAATGCAATCCTCCCACCAACCCCTCCCCACTCTCCTCCTCCCCACTCCCACCTCATTCCTTTTGTACAAAGTTGCAGCGTAGCTCTCTGATGGAGCCAACACACTGTGTGGTATGAAGTGCTGGTGATGTCATAGCGAGGGCCTGGGTCTGGGGGGGAGGGGAGGGGGAGGGATGGGAGAGAGGGGAGGGAGGAGGGAGAGGGGAAGGAAAGGGAGGGGAGAAGAGGGGAGAGGAGAGAGGGAGGGAGGAGAGGGAGGGAGGAGAGGGAGGGAGGGGAGGGAAGTGATCACGATATCAAACAACGTACATACATGTACCAAGGATCGTACTGCCACACTGCATTAGTATGCACCATTGTGAGTGTACATGCACATGTAGGTGTAGATGAAGTAGTACATCAAAGTTGTGAGCTTTGCCACAACTGATGTAATAATGTTTACCATTTGTGTCCCTGATTGGCACTCCTCTTCTCTACATGGAGGTCTTCCTGAAAGGCCACACCCCTCAGGACAAACACAAGGGGCATCCCCTTGGCCAGCACAGGTCCGGTCATGTCTCAGAGAACACACCAGGATTGGGGGATGCAATGCTGGAAGTATACAGTAAGAACATGAAACCTTGCTCAATTGTCCCGGTTGGATCGATGTACATGTATAGCCTACTATAGGGCAGAAATATCGTTCCCCTTCAAGATTTCGTCCACCGATGACTGCTCGGGGATGTTCTGTTGCTGCTCAGGGGGCAGAGGGGACACAATGGCACCATATATGGACTTGAGTCTTTGCAGGAGGTGATGATGGTAGAACAGCTGGAACAGCATTTGTCTGGTTAGCATGTCCTGTATGGGGGAGGGGATGGGGAGGAGGAAGGTGATGATTAAATGGTTATAGATTACAGAGGATTAGAGAAGAGGTACAGTTGTGTGTGTGTGTGTGTGTGTTATGTTACTTGGGGTGAGGGTACTTGCCCTGTGCAATGAGCAGGTACCAGTAGGATGTCAATTAGCACACCTCATGGCACTCCTCTTCTCTACATGGAGGTGAAAGGCCACACCCCTCAGGACAAACACAAACACAAGGGGCTTCCCCTTGGCCAGCACATGTCCGGTCATGTCTCAGAGAACACACTAGGATTGGGGGATGCAACGCTGGAACTATTCAGTAAGAACATGAAACCTTGCTCAATTGTCCCGGTTGGATCGATGTACCTGTATAGCCCACTATAGGGCAGAAATATTGTCTCCCTTCAAGATTTCGTCCATCGATGACTGCTCGGGGATGTTCTGTTGCTGGGGGTGCAGGACTGCTGAGGTGGTCGGACTGCCATCAGAGACGCTAGCGCTGTGGTCCTTCTTCCTATTTATTATTCGGCTGACATCATCACTAGCTCCAAATGATGCGCAAACAGCGCAATAGCAGCTGTTAATTTTTTATGTGTGGTCAATAAACTAAAGACGTTCAAAGTGCACACGTGAACGTAACGTGAGGGTTATGGTATCGGCGGTAGGCGGTACCGGTAGGCGATTCATCGTTACCGTAGTCGTCGAGGTACAATACACCGAAGCATGAAGCACCTTTATGCGTACGTGACTGGGGTATTGATAGTAATTATATTCATCATGTGTCCTGAGGGGGGGGGGGGGGGGGGGGGGGGGTTGGGGGCCCCAGGACCCCCTCGCTGGATCCGCCCTTGGCCTGACAACACTGCATTGCAGATCTGGTGTTGGCAGCCCCTTCGCGATCGCAGTGCGGTACGTACAATAATAGATATCTATATACTCTATTAATATCTATGGCACACGTAGGCCTACAGTGTCCTATTAAGCAGGGTGCTGGTATGTGTACATGTAGGGGACGATGACCCAGAAGACCATAGCCTCTGTGTGGTGGAGCACAAAGCCATCAAGGGTCTCTGCCAGGGCTTGGGTCCAGCAATGCTACTGCAGATCATGTGGAAGCTGGAGTTCTTCGAGAAGGTACTGTGTTGAAGGTTTGAAACATAAAATGAATTTTGCCAGTGATGGTGGTCTTCTTGTTCCCATGGCAACTGTTGGGATGAAAAACCTGCTAGCTACATTTATAGACTCTGGTGGTGTGGAAAGTGTTTGTCGAAAGAGTTGTATGTGTGTATTGGTGTGTACTGGGTCATGTGATATGTTTACTGGGTCATGTGATGTGTGTACTGGGTCATGTGATATGTGTACTGGGTCATGTGATATGTATACCGGGTCATGTGATGTGTGTACTGGGTCATGTGATATGTCTACTGGGTCATGTGATATGTTTACTGGGTCATGTGATATGTCTACTGGGTCATGTGATGTTATGTTGTACTAGTGTGTCATTATTATACCAGTGTTTACTATTTTGGACTGTAACTCTTACACATGTACATGTTGTTGTACAGTACTGTTTCACTCCATTCTAATCTTTGTATGCTGTAATTCCAGTAATTCTAACATGTAGCATAATCCCAGCACTGAGTGTCTTTTATACTGTTCACTGTAACTTTGTCTTTAGGAGATTGATTGTAGGAGATGCCCATGGAAGGGTGTGTCCTCAATGGACTGTGTCAGCAAGTGGTGGTCAGTGCATATGTATCACTGTATGTGTACATGAATATTGTACAAGGGGTGTACATAAGGGTACACATGTCACATATGTCCTTCTCCTTGGTGTTCAACAGGGGGCATGATGGAGCATTGGTAGGGGGACCAGGCTGTGGACTGCTGCATGAAGTGCAACAAAGTGTTCTCCTTCTCTGAGAGGAAGCACCACTGCAGGAACTGGGGGAAGATCTTCTGTGTCAAGTGAGGAACATGGCATCACCACTAAAAGATGATATAGCACTGGGTGGGCCATTATTAGAACTATCCACAGTTTGAATAATAATAATTTAGACCCCTCCCCTATCTCCAGCACCTAAGTTTTCTAAAGGCAGACATTTTGACACTCCTATCTTCCTTCAGTTCCAGTTCATATTGGATTTCTGAGGGATTGAAAATCTAGAAGTATGCGTGCATGTGCGTGTGTACTTGTCGTGACAAGGCTCAAAGTCCAGTGACTGGACCATGCAGCAGACTGTCAGTGGTCTGTGTATGTTCGTTCATTTCTGTGTAGGAAGAGAGTATTGTCTATTAGTATTGAGAAAAGTGTTGTGCGTTGCGGTTATGCATGCTCGCTATCTGATTGGAGGCGTCTACATGTAATTCCAAGCTAGACTAGTACTGTGATGTCATCCATCTGCAGCTCAGGGTCTGGGGCCGAGACTACTCCCTCTACTGGTGCCCCTTATATGTATGTCTTCAAAGAGTTTATTAAACTGTAACCTGACAAAATGTCTTGACAATGTTGACACATTGACACACATTCCACTTCAAAGTTACACAGGTACATGATACAAAAGTATCAGTCACTAGAAGGGTTAGCTGGGGGAGCTGGACTGTTGGGGGGCATTGGTCCACTCTGTACTAAGGAGGTCAACTCTTCTCTTCTTCAATTGATGTAGTGAAATGTCTTCCTTATCCTCATCATCTAATTGGGCAGGTGGTGGGGACACCACACCTTCATTACTGTCCACTTCATCACTGTCCACTTCATCACTGTCCACTTCACCACTGTCCACTTCATCACTGTCCACTTCTGGTAGATCAAGCACACATTTCCTCTGCTGAGACATTGCTGCTGCTCTTAACGTATTCTTACAATCAGCAGAGAAGTGATTAGGCCTACATGGAGGTGGGTGGAGCTACATAATTATTGCAATACATCACTACAGCATTAGGTCATTTTCAATTGTAAAGAGTGTGGTGATTGCAACATGCCAATCTCTTGGTGGGGAGGGATTATGGGGTGGGCATTATATAAGTTCCTACTGGTGTATATGCTCCACTGGTCTATGACCCACCATGTTGATATGCATGTGCATATACATGTACTCTGAAGTGATGATCATGTCTCCAAGTCACCAAACACCATGCAGATATATAATACATGTGGACATAAACCATACTCCCTATATGGAGCATGCAGGCACATGGGGCTGGCCTGGGGACCAGGTGGAGGTATGTAAGAAGTGCACTATGGCCCTCCATGTGGGGGAGTGGCTGTCTAGATCACCAGAGCACAAGGTATGGAACATTATAATGATGTTGTAGTGCACACATTCCCTGAGGTGAGGTAAGGATGGTGTCCCAGCACTGCCAACAGAACATTTGGAATATCACCAAATACTGAGGTCCTTAGCAAACAGTGCTGCCAACAGCTTTGCCATAAGAGCACACGCCCCCTGCTGCTTAAACCTCTAAGTCTGTGACCAGTGTATGGTGCATGTATGTAGCTATGACATGTATATGTCACTAGTGCTAAACTAAACTGCTTCAAACTATGTGTGCACAACATACAAAGTGGACCAGCCCCGCCCCCTTCCTATATATCACTTACCATTCATCACCAATATGGCTCAACCTGTAAGTAAAGAAGATGTACATCAATACAACAAATAGTTACCATGGCAATATATGCACTTGCTACATGTACATGTATGTAGTTGTCCAATGCACACAGAACATGTAATGTCATGCAGTTCCCATGGATACTAAGACATAACTGGCCACACCCATGAGCCCTCGTAGCGGCAGAGTACATTAACACCACAACTTTTCACCAACTGGCCACACCCAAGGGCTGTTTTTAATATCTTTTAGTATTTTGCAAGCACATCACACCCCTCCCACTTCACACTAGCACACCACACCTCTCCCTATTCACCCCAGCACCATACCCACACCCCTCCCTCTTCACCCCAGCACATCACACCCCTCCCTCTTCACCCCAGCACACCACACCCCTCCCTCTTCACCCCAGCATATCACACCCCTCCCTCTTCAATCTAGCACACCACACCCCGCCCACTTCACCACAGCACATTCATCCTCTCCATCTTCACCCCGGCACAATACAACCCTCCCTCTTCACCCCAGCACACCACACCCCTCCCTCTTCACACTAGCACATCACACCCCTCCCTCTTCACACTAGCACATCACACCCTCACTCCTTCCCTCTTCACACTAGCACATCACACCCTCACTCTTCATCCCAACACATCACACCCCTCTCTTCACCCCTACACATCACACCCTCACTCTTCACCTAGCATCCCTCCATATTTTTAACCCTCTCACCACACTACACAACATTCTGAAATCATGTCATAGCAGATATGTAGCAGGGCACCTAACAACTGCAGTACAGATGTGGACATAACTGGCCTGCACGTAGATGAGTATGCTGGCTACATGTAGCTCTGTAAGCAACCTACCAAGAGGAGGGTTGCCGTTATCTTTACCAATGGATAACCACACTGCTGGCCCACATACCATAGCATGATAAGGTACAAGTATACATATGTGTGCATAAGAGGACTTGTGTGTGCATGCGTGTGTGCTGCACACAGGCATATTTGGGCACATGGACTGTGGAGAGACATGAACAGTTCTCCATCTCTTCAAGAGGCACATGTGTATGCAGTACAGTGCCATTAATATTATGATGTCATATGATGTAATCCCATCAACGCTAGCTTGTACCAAGACCAACCTTCACTTTGCACCATAACTTTGGCCTACATGTACTAGACTATGGTACAGTAACTGGAAGTACTCCCCAGTAGTCGGTGAACATCTACCCCAGGTATGGCACTATTCAGGTCATGCTGTGCATGTGGGTGTGCATGCAATGGAAGACTGCACCTCCATGATGGACACTCTAAATAAAGAGCATGCACCACTGGGTTCTGCAGACCCTATGGGTGCTCTGAACGGTCCCCTGTGCTACCAAATCACTCAGTATGGTGTGCAACATTCTTATAAAATAGGAATAGGTGTGCATGATGCTACCTACCTAGGGTGCAGTTAGCTAAATTAATATATCTAGTTAGTTATTTTATGTTACACCACTGGCAAATGTGGGCGTGGTCTGTGTACATGCACATGACTGCTCTAGCAACCACACCACACATATGCCGTCCACCCACACGTTCACACTAGCGCGCGCTCGACATGCGAGTGACACGCGTGTGACTCGATCGAGTGCAATAATGACTCGCGCGCCTTAACTCAAAGCAAAACAGCTGGAACAAAAACATTTACTATTAATAGCTTGAAACTAACGTAATCATCTGTAGCAATGCCGTAAATCGATATTTGAGTGACGCTCGCAACAGTGCTCGTATCGAGGGCTAATTGATACACTCGCGTGCGAGTGTGAACTTGTGGGTGGACGGCACTGTACCACTAGGCAGCCAACTTACCCAAGGGCCTCCAGGGGGCAGTGACTGATGATTTGTACCAATGAATCTATACTTCCATCTCCAAGATTAGTGTTCCGCAGGCTGGATGGATGGACACAAGAGGTGACATACACACCACACATCCCAACACCTCTCTGATGTATGCATTACCCTATCACTGATGGGAGGTGTGGTCTGGAAGTTACCCCAAATAATGCCCCACAGCACAGTTAAATACAGAGGACACATACCACATGCCTACAAACATATCACCATAGCAACCATCCCTCCTCCCCTCCACTCCTCAGGACCTCAAGGCATAGGAAGGTAGCCACATGTAGTACCAGTGGCATATCCAAAATTTAGGAGGAGGGGTTTCCAGTGATGGGATAATACGCTGCTACAGAGGGGGTGGGGCCCACTTGATGCTGGGTACAAACACCGTGGGATATAACTGGTGAGTGTGGCACTGCATATATCCTTATACACTGTTAAGCTCAAGGGGTGTTAGGTTTGAGGGGTGTTACAGCCCAGGGAGTGTTATGGCAGCACAGAAGCGTATTCTGCTGACATTTATGGGTGTTGGCACGTGTTAGGAGCAACCCCCAGCAAGGGTGTGGTGTTAGGAGCAACCCCCAGCAAGGGTGCAGTGTTAGGAGCAACCCCCAGCAAGGGTGTGGTGTTAGGAGCAACCCCCAGCAAGGGTGTGGTGTAAGGAGCAACCCCCAGCAAGGGTGTGGTGTTAGGAGCAACCCCCAGCAAGGGTGTGGTGTTAGGAGCAACCTCCAGCAAGGGTGTGGTGTTAGGAGCAACCCCCAGCAAGGGTGTGGTGTTAGGAGCCACCCCCAGCAAGGGTGTGGTGTTAAGAGCAACCCCCAGCAAGGGTGTGGTGTTAGTTCGTTTCAAAGGTGTGTTATCATAACACTTATTTACCACATTACACTTCAGTATGACAGTTCCCAGCCTTGTTTGTTTCTGAGGGGTTGAGGGCGTGGTTTATTAGATGATATGACTACATGCGTGATGGCAGCTGTGACTTTGTAGTTGGAGGTGATATACTGGACTTCAAGTGAAGAGTTATATCTTAATGGTATGCAAACACACAAGTGACATAACATGCCAGTACAAAATGTCTACCATAGGCTGGCCATGGCCCATGTGTTGGTGACCCCAGCGGCACGTGTGGATGTCTAGTGTAGGCCAACATGCTGATATGCAATTACCATATACATGCATGTAATCTCGCTGTGCTTATGAAGGCTTGTGTGCAGTGTTCCTCAATGTGCACTGCTGTGTGTATGGTTTGCTAGCATGTTGTAGTAGGCCCTACCCTGGTATGCATGCATAGGCCTGTGCTAAATATCAAATTTGATGTTTATTATGCATATAATATCACATATAGCCCAAGGATAGAACATATTGCATGACATTTAGCACAAAGTAGTCCTTTATAATATATTTAGCAACATAAAATGTACGTACTACAAAAGGCTAAATATGTCACACACCCACCTACCCATACATAAGCCTATACCTTGCCACCCATGATGTCATGCCGCCAATACAAACAAGGTAGGGTGAACATTGTCTGCATAGAGCAAAGATTACCGGCCCCCTCCCCAAACCTCCTGAGAGGCAGTGATGTGCCCTTTATATGAACATCACTAACATAAACAAAGCAATGCAACTGTTTGAAGTTGCCATAACCCTGTAGTACTGATGTGTCTGCAACCACAGGAGTGTCAGTATTGGTGTTAGCCTCCGGGCTCTTTAAGCAGTATGAGGCCTTGATTGGCGTTCTGGCTCCCTTTCATTTCTACTGCATCAGTTTTGTGAACTTTGCTTCCAACCCCCTCTGGTTGTTATGTATTTCTGTTCTATTATTAATTGAATGGTGCTACATGTGCATTTCAGAAAAATTAAATACAAGTCTTATTATAACGTACAGTTTTAATGCATGCTAATGTTTTTATTTTAACTATATTAACATAAGATAAATATTTATGTGTACTCGGGCCGTGTACATATCTCTGTTATTATTATTATTTCCTCTGGTTAAAAAATAACATTCATTAATTAAAAAAATTCTATCACTCTTTATAATAACTAAATAACTTAGTATGTGGGTAGCCACATGTACAGCCAACTACATACACAATGGAACTTACCTCAGGTGCTGTAGGTTAGTCCAATGACAAGCAGCAGTAGACAAAGCCTTGATACCTTCATCCCCAATGTTATTATATGATAGGCTGAAGGAAAAGCACACAAAGGTACATAAAACAGTACAGAGTGATGGCGTGGTAAGTACTTTGCTGAAGTAATATTATGCTGTTTACAGTCCTCCTGCCCCTCCCCCCTCTCACATGTATTCATTCAACCAACAGTTCCCTACAAGGAATTGTATACACAGACTGCACATCCTTAATAGTATTCATCATCAACACTTGTGGACAAAGGAAGGACATCAGTCAACCTCCCATCAAGTCACACATATGACCACACAACATGTTGGCCATTTGTTGGGACCATTGTACAGGTATTAATAACTCGCTCGTTTGATAATCGATAAGAGCAGGTAAATGATAACATAGGTTTTGGCAGAAGTCTGGTTTCATGTATGGGGGGCGGGAATGTGTGTCCCCGCCCCTTACGAAAGGGGGAAGGGGGTGTGCGGCGTGTGGACACGCCCTATCCCCCAGACCTTTCACATCACTTGACGTGATGGAGACAATTGTTAATTTAAAATAGAGAGGTGCGGCGGGTGGGTCAGTTAGCAAACTTCGCACGAGGCAATGATGATTGCTACACTAAATGCTTCATCTATGTTCATGATCCACCACAACCAGGTATGAACCTTTGACTTCTACATGTACTTCAATAATCACAACAAAATTAATGATTTGATCGTCAGGAGTCCCACTACCAGGAATAGTAATTGCGTTTTTAATGAAGTTGTGTCCAAACGGGCTCCAAAAGGAAGCACTAGTGAATACACATAATCAGCTGACGATGCATCTTCAAAGAGCACTATGCCTTTGTTGTTGGCCTAAAACAACTGAAGCGTTTTCCAAAGAGTGTGTGTGCCAATAGTTGGCATAGCTCTGTGACCTTTGCACACACATTCCTGAGAAAGACTGCTAGGCCCGGCGTGTTCGGAAGCTACTTCAGAACAAACCTCATTTTGAACTGCTTTTTAGGCAGTTTACACAAAGCAAGTCTCCACTTCGCAAATGGATATTTTGCTACTGTATAAGTTTTTCTGCAACTTGAAGGTGCGAATGTATGCGGTGCTGATGCTTCTCTAACGGGTCCGTGACCGTCACGACAATACTAGTACTTGATGCACAAAACAGAATAAAACGCGTGCACGTGCCCAAATAAGGAGGCAGTCATGGGGCAGCTGTGGTAAGACAGTTTACATAACACCACTTGGACCTATGTAAACTAAATTGAATTTTGATGAGACAAAAATGGCGCCTTCAGGTAAAACCTTGCGTGGTTCTCAGGGGTTATCAATACACAGACTTTTTATTTTTGAAAAACACTGACACTGATAGTCCCTTCCCTTATGTGGAAAAAAAACTTGAGTTTCACGTGGTAGACACCTCTATATTGCAAAAGATGGTTTGAAGTTGATAAAACTTAACCCTTTACCCACACCCCAAAAATAATCATCATAGATCAGTTCTACTGATCATGTCCTTCAATTTGATGCCAAAAACTCTGCTGTCAATTGTATTGCAGCCAAGATATGAGTGTGCAAAGTTGCAACATTTAGGAAAAAATTCATTATTCAGTGGTGTGTATTTCGTACACCATTAGCGTTATTAACTCAATAAATGGTAAAAGTTACATTCATATCAAGACCAACATATATGAGAAGTTGGAGCAAAATTGGAAGATGTGAAGCACAACTCCCGCTCACGGTTTGACCCTATGATAGTTCCCAGCCTTGTTTGTTTCTGATGGGTTGAGGGTGTGGTTTATTAGATGATATGACTACATGCGTGATGGCAGCTGTGACTTTGTAGTTGGAGGTGATATACTGGACTTCAAGTGAAGAGTTATATCTTAATGGTATGCACACACAAGTGACACAACATGCCAGTACAAAACGTCTACCATAGGCTGGCCATGGCCCATGTGTTGGTGACCCCAGCGGCACGTGTGGATGTCTAGTATAGGCCAATATGCTGACATGCAATTACCATATACATGCATGTAATCTCGCTGTGCTTATGAAGGCTTGTGTGCAGTGTTCCTGTATGTGCACTGCTGTGTGTATGGTTTGCTAGCATGTTGTAGTAGGCCCTACCCTGGTATGCATGCATAGGCCTGTGCTAAATATCAAATTTGATACACGCTTGTTTATTATCCTGCATGCCACTTTGTGTTGGGAGTGGAGGCTATGTGCGGTACCAGTGACTGTGCAGTAATATCCATCTGGATTCTATTTAGACCACACCCTCGTAAAATGGCATGGGAACATATACATTACTACTCACAAGTATTTATTATGTGTATGCATATAATATCACATATAGCTCAAGGTAGTAACATATTGCATGACATTTGGCAGAAAGTATGTAGGTACATGTAGTCCTTTTAAAAAATATTTAGCAACATAAAATGTACGTACTACAAAATGGCTAAATATGTCACACACCCACCTACCCATACATTAGCCTATACCTTGCCACCCATGATGTCATGCCACCAATACAAACAAGGTTGGGTGAACATTGTCTGCATAGAGCAAAGATTACCGGCCCCCTCCCCAAACCTCCTGAGAGGCAGTGATGTGCCCTTTATATGAACATCACTAACATAAACCAAGCAATGCAACTGTTTGAAAACCCTGTAGTACTGATGTGTCTGCAACCACAGGAGTGTCAGTATTGGTGTTAGCCTCCGGGCTCATTAACTCTTTGAGAGTCAACACGGATAACGTAGTTAATTGATTATTTGCCAGTAATGTTTTTAATTATGGCTGCCCGTACGGCCGTAGCTTAGTAGTCGCTGTTCTCGAAGAATCTCGCGGTTAGCCTCCTTAAAAAGATACTATCTATGATAGAAGAGGGTTTTATGATGTTTGTTATGATGTATGGTGTACTAGCTTGAAAACAATCGGCAGCTAACAAGACCCGATTTAGGTCGAGCGAAGCGGGCAGGGATTCAAAGCCGTATATTACGCATAATACGAAGCAGTCGATAAAAACACCATAGTTCTAACCCTTGTTGTTACATCTAACGTTCGGACGTTTTAAAAAGCTTCGCTCGCCCATGTTTTAGTAAAAAAGGCGGGAGCTAATTCGAAGCTGCTGGTGACGATAGAGCCGCCATTACGTGTACACTTGCAGCTGTTCGTTCCCGCTTTCCTTTCAATTAAAAACCAACGCTCCGGTCATAGCTCTATGCCACTAGGGCTTATTGGTACACGGAGCGTGTAACCGTGCGACACAGACTGGTTTTCTATATGTGTGCATATATATATGCACTTGGCGGTTACCGCGAATTAAATTTTAGTATATATATATGCACTTGGCGGTCAAAGAGTTAAGCAGTATGAGGCCTTGATTGGCGTTCTGGCTCCCTTTCATTTCTACTGCATCAGTTTTGTGAACTTTGCTTCCAACCCCCTCTGGTTGTTATGTATTTCTGTTCTATTATTAATTGAATGGTGCTACATGTACACTTCAGAAAAATTAAATACAAGTCTTACTATAACCTACAGTTTTAATGCATGCTAATGTTTTTATTTTAAGTATATTAACATGAGATAAATATTTATGTGTACTCGGGCCGTGTACATATCTCTGTTATTGTTATTATTTCCTCTTGTTAAAAAATAACATTCATTAATTCAAAAAATTCTATCACTCTATATAATAACTAAATAACTTAGTATGTGGGTAGCCACATGTACAGCCAACTACATACACAATGGAACTTACATCAGGTGCTGTAGGTTAGTCCAATGACAAGCAGCAGTAGACAAAGCCTTGATACCTTCATCCCCAATGTTATTATCTGATAGGCTGAAGGAAAAGCACACAAAGGTACATAAAACAGTACAGAATGATGACCACACCCCCACATCAATAGCCTCATGTGCCTAACACCCAGGGGTCAACTTTAATGGCCCTACACAACTAGAAATCTTTATCTGGCCAGTGATATTATTAGCTGCTTGAAGGGGCAAGTTATGTTATGCTGTTTACAGCCCTTCCCCCTCCCCCCTCACACATGTATTGATTCAACCAACAGTTCCCTACAAGGAAGTGCTTACACAGACTGTGGTTAAACCTACCTCAACCCTCCCTAATGGTATTCATCATGAACACTGTATGTATAAAATGTGTACATGGTATACTGATTAAATGCATTACAATATGTGAATGGCCAGCCAATACCCAGGGCCAGGGGGTTATGCAAATTACTTGCTCTGTGGGGCCAGTAAGTTCCATCAACCTTAGGTTCCACAGGGCAAGTAGTCCAAAGTGCTTAGTGTTGACCCCTGCTAACACCAGAGGTGCTGTGTCTCCTCCCCAGGCTTAGGTCCAGTGCCTTTTGGATCATGTGGCTGTGGACCCCTCCAGTGGCCACTCCTCCCACCTAATCCCGGGGACCTTCTCCTTTAGATGGGCACCACCAGCTTCATCCCTGACCACCACTCCAATGGAGAGGTAAGCTAGTTAGCACTATATATATATACATATGTTGTGGGTGATGGCTGTGATAGCACAATGAGGAGTACCAGAAGATGCATACAGCTCCTTCAGTACATGCAGAGTTGTTGGGATGTTTACAATGTGGAGGCACAACTGCCCAGACATGTGGGAGTACCAGAAGAGTGCTTCCTCTAGTCACTGCCAGAGGTAGCCACACTGTACATCCACATAGCTGGTACCATATACTTGAATGTTACTGCCCACAACAATCAAGTGAAGAAGTACGTTGAGGAGCTTGACATCATGAATTGGGTACAATACGTGGTGTGGTGAGTACTACTGTCCACTGATCATAAGTTTTCATATGGCTCAGTAGCAGGTACAAGGTATGCCACCTTCAGGTAAAGGTGTGTATATTAATCTCCTTACTGCTCATGCTGTTATCTACTCTTGTAGGCTACTACAGTGCTCAAAATAACAATAACGGGTGGACATCAGTCAACCTCCAATCAAATCACACATATGACCACACAACAGATATGAAATTTAGCAGCTACCAGTTTTAGTGTAATGGTATAATTGGGACATGTAATGTAACCATAGTGATGTGACAACATCTAAGGTCTGTGGCAATCATGCCGACCACAACAGCATCCAGGGGTCCAAATACTTTTTTAAAGTCACCTGCACATAGCTGCCCCCACCTGCACCTAGCTGGCCCCACCAGCACCTAGCTGCCCCCACCTGCACCTAGCTGGCCCCACCTGCACCTAGCTGGCCCCACCTGCACCTAGCTGGCCCCACCTGTACCTAGCTGCCCCCACCTGCACCTAGCTGGCCCCACCTGCACCTAGCTGGCCCCACCTGCACCTAGCTGGCCCCACCTGCATCTAGCTGGCCCCACCTGCACCTAGCTGGCCCCACCTGCACCTAGCTGGCCCCACCTGCACCTAGCTGGCCCCACCTGCACCTAGCTGGCCCCACCTGCACCTAGCTGGCCCCACCTGCAACTAGCTGGCCCCACCTGCACCTAGCTGGCCCCACCTGCACCTAGCTGGCCCCACCTGCACCTAGCTGGCCCCACCTGCACCTAGCTGGCCCCACCTGCACCTAGCTGGCCCCACCTGCACCTAGCTGGCCCACCTGCACCTAGCTGCCCCCACCTGCACCTAGCTGGCCCCACCTGCACCTAGCTGGCCCCACCTGCACCTAGCTGGCCCCACCTGCACCTAGCTGGCCCCACCTGCACCTAGTTGGCCCCACCTGCACCTAGCTGGCCCCACCTGCACCTAGCTGGCCCCACCTGCACCTAGCTGCCCCCACCTGCACCTAGCTGGCCCCACCTGCACCTAGCTGGCCCTACCTGCACCTGCAATCTAACTGAACATGCACCCTAACTGTACATACAGTCTAGGCACCACACAATCACTGCACTAAATGCTTCATCTGTTTTCATGATCCACCACAACCAGGTATGAACCTTTGACTTCTAGTTCAATAATCACAACAAAATTAATGATTTGATCGTCAGGAGTCCCACTACAAGGAATAGTAATTGCGTTTTTAATGAGGTTGTGTCCAAACGGGCTCCAAAAGGAAGCACTAGTGAATACACATAATCAGCTGACGATGCATCTTTAAAGAGCACTATGCCTTTGTTGTTGGCCTAAAACGACTGAAGCGTTTTCCAAAGAGTACACCGAACGTAATTATAAAGGGGTGCCCGACACCCACCAAATCTTGTATATGTTATCACATATACATGCATCGCGCTCAGGTTAGATATAAATGATCATGAGCAGGTGGGAGTCAATAACCTGACCAAGAAACTTCACTGATGGTTTTGAAAATACACATTTATCCTTGTTTAGAGTGAGACCAGCTGCTTGTATCTTTTTAAGGGTTTGGTGTAATCGGACATCATCACACTCCCTCTCTACTGTCCAGTTGAATGGTTTTAACAGGAACGCTTTCCCTCATGTCTCGGCCCCAGGATCCTACGTATTATATCATCATCCCATTATAATGTACAATTATAAGGTCAACAGCCATAGCTCACATACACATACATGTACTGTGTACATTGTGCTCCTCACAACAAAACGCAGCAACTTTTTTATTGTTTATTAAATATCAAGTTATGTTGTATCATAACATTATGGTACATACATGAACTATTGCTACCTGAGGTCAACACCCATTAGAGTGTACTGGCTACACTTCTGGCTAATAAACATAAGTCAACACATCTGCATGCATGTGTGAATGTGTTGTGTGTATGTACATGTACCTGAGTAGTACATACACCATATATGTGTGCACATGTATGTGTACAGGCTAAAGCCTCTCTGTAGAGTGAGGATGTGACACAGGACTGATATGTGCACCCCTCAGCCATGCTTCCTCCTCCCCCTTCCCACACACTGCATGTACCACTACAAGTATGGATATCATGACCAGACTCCTCCCCCTCTTCATCACACATGCCTACCTTACATACATGTACTCATTACAGAAAGATTTTATTCAATCTTTTTGATAACAACTTAAGCACACCTTCCAAGGTTACAACAACCATCCCTCCTCCCCCTTCCCTCCTCTGGACCCCTTGGGTAGCCACATGTACAGCCAACTACATACACAATGGAACTTACTCCAGCTTCTGTAGGTTAGTCCAATGACAAGCAGCAGTAGACAAAGCCTTGATACCTTCATCCCCAATGTTATTACTGAATAGGCTGAAGGAAAAGCACACAAAGGTCCATAAAACAGTACAGAGTGATGGCCACCCCCCCACATTAATAGCCTAATGTGCCTAACACCCAGAGGTCAACCATAATGGTTGCCCATTGGCCCTACACAACTAGAAATCTTTTTCTGGCCAGTTATGCAACTTATATTATGCTGTTTACAGCCCTTCCCCCTCACACATGTATTCATTCAACCAACAATTCCCTACAAGGAATTGCTTACACAGACTGTGGTTAAACCTACAAGTTTCTATATCCTTAATGGTATTCATTATCAACACTAGTGTCATGTATGGAAATTGCACACATGTATGGAAACCTCTTCACATATACTTGTGTACAAAATGTGTATGGTATACTTATTAAATACATTACAATATGTGAATGGCCAGCCAATACCCAGGGCCAGGGGGTTATGCAAATTACTTGCTCTGTGGGGCCAGTAAGTTCCATCAACCTTAGGCCCCACAGGGCAAGTAGTCTAAAGTGCTTAGTGTTGACCCCTGCTAACACCAGAGGTGCTGTGCCTCCTCCCCAGGCTTAGGTCCAGTGCTTTATGGATCATGAGGCTGTGGACCCTCCAGTGGCCACTCCTCCCACCTAATCCCGGGGACCTTCTCCTTTAGATGGGCACCACCAGCTTCATCCCTGACCATCACCCCAATGGAGTGGTAAGCTAGTTAGCACTTCTCTACATGTATATATATATACATGTATATATATATATATATGTTGTGGGTGATGGCTGTGATAGCACAATGAGGATTACCAGAAGATGCAACAGCTTCCAGGGGTAGAAAAATGAAAAGAAAGTGATATTTATCCTACAAACAATTGCCCATTCGCCAAAGAATTGCACTGAAGCTCATGGGACCAGGCCAAATACTATTTAATTAACTGGCAATAATTAATCTCACAGGCGTAATGGAGTAATTAGGGAAGGAACGCATGCACAGCCAACAGTACAGTGAATGGAATATTGCATGGCCTACGGTTGATTGATTTACATGAAGTGTATGTTTGATGCTCCAATTCATTTATGGGTGTGCAAAATGTTGGATCCCACTGCCAGCTGATTGGTAGCTTTATAGCAAAAATAACACATTGAAGGTGTCCAATGTCACGACTGGCATAAAGACATCCAACAGACCAATCACCTGATCACAGAGACAGCCATTTAACAGTATCCAGGGGTCCAAATACTTTTTAAAAGTCACCTGCACATGTCACCTGCACCTAGCTGGCCCCACCTGCACCTAGCTGGCCCCACCTGCACCTAGCTGGCCCCACCTGCACCTAGCTGGCCCCACCTGCACCTAGCTGGCCCCACCTGCACCTAGCTAGCCCCACCTGCACCTAGCTGGCCCCACCTGCACCTAGCTGGCCCCACCTGCACCTGGCTAGCCCCACCTGCACCTAGCTGGCCCCACCTGCACCTAGCTGCCCCCACCTGCACCTAGCTGCCCCCACCTGCACCTAGCTGGCCCCACCTGCACGTAGCTGCCCCCACCTGCACGTAGCTGCCCCCACCTGCACCTAGCTGGCCCCACCTGCACCTAGCTGGCCCTAGCTGGCCCCACCTGCACCTAGCTGGCCCCACCTGCACCTAGCTGGCCCCACCTGCACCTAGCTGCCCCCACCTGCACCTAGCTGGCCTTACCTGCACCTAGCTGGCCTCACCTGCACGTAGCTGGGCCCACATGCACCTAGCTGCCCCCACCTGCACCTAGCTGCCCCCACCTGCACCTAGCTGGCCCCACCTGCACCTAGCTGGCCCCACCTGCACCTAGCTGGCCCCACCTGCACCTAGCTGGCCCCACCTGCACCTAGCTGGCCCCACCTGCACCTAGCTGGCCCCACCTGCACCTAGCTGGCCCTACCTGCACCTGCAACCTAACTGAACATGCACCCTAACTGTACATACACTCTAGGCACCACACAATCACTGCACTAAATGCTTCATCTGTTTTCATGATTCACCACAACAAGGTATGAACCTTTGACTTCTAATTCAATAATCACAACAAAATTAATGATTTGATCGTCAGGAGTCCCCCTACTAAGAATAGTAATTGCGTTTTTAATGAAGTTGTGTCCAAACGGGCTCCAAAAGGAAGCACTAGTGAATACACATAATCAGCTGACGATGCATCTTCAAAGAGCACTATGCCTTTGTTGATGGCCTAAAACAACTGAAGCATTTTCCAAAGAGTACACCGAACGTCATTATAAAGGGGTGCCCGACACCCACCAAATCTTGTATATGTTATCACATATACATGCATTGCGCTCAGGTTAGATATAAATGATCATGAGCAGGTGGGAGTCAATAACCTGACCTAGAAACTTCACTGATGGTTTTGAAAATACACATTTATCCTTGTTTAGAGTGAGACCAGCTGCTTGTATCTTTTTAAGGGTTTGGTGTAATCGGACATCATCACACTCCATCTCTACTGTCCAGTTGAATGGTTTTAACAGGAACGCTTTCCCTCATGTCTCGGCCCCAGGATCCTACGTATTATATCATCATCCCATAATAATGTACAATTATAAGGTCAACAGCCATAGCTCACATACACATACATGTACTGTGTACATTGTGCTCCTCACAACAAAACGCAGCAACTTTTTTATTGTTGATTAAATATCAAGTTATGTTGTATCATAACATTATGGTACATACATGAACTATTGCTACCTGAGGTCAACACCCATTAGAGTGTACTGGCTACACTTCTGGCTAATAAACATAAGTCAACACATCTGCATGCATGTGCATGTGAATTTGTTGTGTGTGCATGTGTATGTACATGTACCTGAGTAGTACATACACCATATATGTGTGCACATGTATGTGTACAGGCTAAAGCCTCTCTGTAGAGTGAGGATGTGACACAGGACTGATATGTGCACCCCTCAGCCATGCTTCCTCCTCCCCCTTCCCACACACTGCATGTACCACTACAAGTATGGATATCATGACCAGACTCCTCCCCCTCTTCATCACACATGCCTACCTTACATACATGTACTCATTACAGAAAGATTTTATTCAATCTTTTTGATAACAACTTAAGCACACCTTCCAAGGTTACAACAACCATTCCTCCTCCCCGTCCCATCCGCTGGACCCCTTGGGTAGCCACATGAACAGCCAACTACATACACAATGGAACTTACTACAGCTTCTGTAGGTTAGTCCAATGACAAGCAGCAGTAGACAAAGCCTTGATACCTTCATCCCCAATGTTATTACTGTATAGGCTGAAGGAAAAGCACACAAAGGTACATAAAACAGTACAGAGTGATGGCCACACCCCCACATCAATAGCCTCATGTGCCTAACACCCAGGGGTCACTACTTCCCATCTGGCCAGTGATACAATTATACTATGCTGTTTACAGTCCTTCCCCCTCCCCTCTAAAACATGTACATGTATTCATTCAACGAACAGTTCCCTACAAGGAAGTGCTTAAGCAGACTGTGGTTAAACCTACCACAACCATCCCTAATGGTATTCATCATAAACACTGTGTATAGGTTACATGTATGTGAATGGCCAGCCAGGCCAGGGGGTTATGCAAATTACTTGCTCTGTGGGGCCAGTAGGTTCCATCAACCTTAGGCCCCACAGGGCAAGTAGTCCAAAGTGCTTAATGTTGACCCCTGCTAACACCAGAGGTGCTGTGCCTCCTCCCCATGTATGTACTATAATGCAGTGTGACACAATGATGCATACAGCTCCTTCAGTACATGCAGAGTTGTTGGGATGTGTACAATGTGGAGGAACTGCCCAGACAGACAGTACAGATATGAAATTTAGCATCTGTTTGTTTTAGAGTGAATAATGGTATACTATAAATGTACATGTAACCATAGTGACATGACAACATCCAAGCTCTGTGGAAGCATGCAGACCACAACAGCATCCAGGGGTAGAAATACTTTTTTAGTTGTTGTTGTTAGAATGCCTTCACCACAACAAAAGAGGAGAGCTAAGCGACGAGAGGAATACCTCCTAAATCGAGAAGATAAGTTAGAGTCCTCCCGAGTTCGGTACAGTGCTGATGCTGAACAAAGGCGGGCTTCTGCTCATGACATGTACAGAGCAAATCTGGAGTAGAACCGCTAAGAGGTGGTGACATGAACAAGTGCTAGCTTCTACATGTAAGTCTAAGAGGCGTGTGCCTAACACCCAGGGGCCAACTTTAATGGTTGCCCGTTGCCCCTCAACAACTACACTCACAGTGTTTCCCCCTGCGCCATGCTATAGCAAACCAATCTTTACCATTTATCCATACCACACATGACTTGATAAGGAAAAGTTTAGGTACAGTGGTAGTAAACTAAGTTTAATGCAGAGAGTTGCTCTGTGTTATATAGCGTTACTAAGCTGACTATAGTGACGTTGCTAAGGCCAGATGTAACCATATGTTTTGGCAGATGCATGCAATGAACGATCCCACACAGTCCTATGCTGTGCATGAGTGCCCAATAGCACGCCCTATCCCCCAGACCTTTCACATCACTTGACGTGATGGAGACAATTGTTAATTTAACATAGAGAGGTGCGGCGGGTGGGTCAGTTAGCAAACTTCGCACGAGGCAATGATGATTGCTACACTAAATGCTTCATCTGTTTTCATGATCCACTACAACCAGGTATGAACCTTTGACTTCTACATGTACTTCAATAATCACAACAAAATTAATGATTTGATCGTCAGGAGTCCCCCTACTAAGAATAGTAATTGCGTTTTTAATGAAGTTGTGTCCAAACGGGCTCCAAAAGGAAGCACTAGTGAATACATATAATCAGCTGACGATGCATCTTCAAAGAGCACTATGCCTTTGTTGTTGGCCTAAAACAACTGAAGCGTTTTCTAAAGAGTGTGTGTGCCAATAGTTGGCATAGCTCTGTGACCTTCGCACACACATTTCTGAGAAAGACTGCTAGGCCCGGCGTGTTCGGAAGCTACTTCAGAACAAACCTCATTTTGAACTGCTTTTAGGCAGTTTACACACAGCAAGTCTCCACTTCGCAAATGGATATTTTGCTACTGTATAAGTTTTTCTGCAACTTGAAGGTGCGAATGTATGCGGTGCTGATGCTTCTCTAACGGGTCCGTGACCGTCACGACAATACTAGTACTTGATGCACAAAACGAAATAAAACGCGCGCACGTGCCCAAATAAGGAGGCACTATCTGCACAGTCATGGGGCAGCTGTGGTAAGACAGTTTACAATGTACATAACACCACTTGGACCTATGTAAACTAAATTTAATTTTGATGAGACAAAAATGGCGCCTTTAGGTAAAACCTTGCGTGGTTCTCAGGGGTTATCAATACACAGACTTTTTATTTTTGAAAACAACTGACACTGATAGTCCCTTCCCTTATGTGGAAAAAAAACTTGAGTTTCACGTGGTAGACACCTATATATTGCAAAAGATGGTTTAAAGTTGATAAAAATTTAACCCTTTACCCACACCCCAAAAATAATCATCATAGATCAGTTCTACTGATCATGGCCTTCAATTTGATGCCAAAAACTCTGCTGTCAATTGTATTGCAGCCAAGATATGAGTGTGCAAAGTTGCAACATTTAGGAAAAAATTAATTATTCAGTGGTTTGTATTTCGTAATAAATGGTAAAAGTTACATTCATATCAAGACCAACATATATGAGAAGTTGGAGCAAAATTGGAAGATGTGAAGCACAACTCCCGCTCACAATAGATGGTTTGACCCTATGACAGTTCCCAGCCTTGTTTGTTTCTGATGGATTGAGGGCGTGGTTTATTAGATGATATGACTACATGTGTGATGGCAGCTGTGACTTGGTAGTTGGAGGTGATATACTGGACTTCAAGTGAAAAGTTATATCTTAATGGTATGCACACACAAGTGACATAACATGCCAGTACAAAACGTCTACCATAGGCTGGCCATGGCCCATGTGTTGGTGACCCCAGCGGCAGGTGTGGATGTCTAGTATAGGCCAACATGCTGACATGCAATTACCATATACATGCATGTAATCTCGCTGGGCTTATGAAGGCTTGTGTGCAGTGTTCCTGTATGTGCACTGCTGTGTGTATGGTTTGCTAGCATGTTGTAGTAGGCCCTACCCTGGTATGCATGCATAGGCCTGTGCTAAATATCAAATTTGATACACGCTTGGTTATTATCCTGCATGCCACTTTGTGTTGGGAGTGGAGGCTATGTGCGGTACCAGTGACTGTGCAGTAATATCCATCTGGATTCTATTTAGACCACACCCTCGTAAAATGGCATGGGAACATATACATTACTACTCACAAGTATTTATTATGTGTATGCATATAATATCACATATAGCTCAAGGTAGTAACATATTGCATGACATTTAGCAGAAAGTATGTAGGTACATGTAGTCCTTTTAAAAATATTTAGCAACATAAAATGTACTTACTACAAAATGGCTAAATATGTCACACACCCACCTACCCATACATAAGCCTATACCTTGCCACCCATGATGTCATGCCACCAATACAAACAAGGTTGGGTGAACATTGTCTGCAAAGAGCAAAGATTACCGGCCCCCTCCCCAAACCTACTGAGAGGCAGTGATGTGCCCTTTATATGAACATCACTAACATAAACCAAGCAATGCAACTGTTTGAGGTTGCCATAACCCTGTAGTACAGATGTGTCTGCAACCACAGGAGTGTCAGTATTGGTGTTAGCCTACGGGCTCATTAAGCAGTATGAGGCCTTGATTGGCATTCTGGCTCCCTTTCATTTCTACTGCATCAGTTTTGTGAACTTTGCTTCCAACCCCCTCTGGTTGTTATGTATTTCTGTTCTATTATTAATTGAATGGTGCTACATGTACACTTCAGAAAAATTAAATACAAGTCTTATTATAACGTACAGCTTTAATGCATGCTAATGTTTTTATTTTAAGTATATTAACATGAGATAAATATTTATGTGTACTCGGGCCGTGTACATATCTCTGTTATTATTATTATTTCCTCTTGTTAAAAAATAACATTCCACAACCCTCCCTAATGGTATTCATCATGAACACTGTATGTATAAAATGTGTACATGGTATACTGATTAAATGCATTACAATATGTGAATGGCCAGCCAATACCCAGGGCCAGGGGGTTATGCAAATTACTTGCTCTGTGGGGCCAGTAAGTTCCATCAACCTTAGGTCCCACAGGGCAAGTAGTCCAAAGTGCTTAGTGTTGACCCCTGCTAACACCAGGTGTGCTGTGCCTCTTCCCCAGGCTTAGGTCCAGTGCCTTTTGGATCATGTGGCTGTGGACCCCTCCAGTGGCCACTCCTCCCACCTAATCCCGGGGAACTTCTCCTTTAGATGGGCACCACCAGCTTCATCGCTGACCACCACCCCAATGGAGAGGTAAGCTAGTTAGCACTATATATATATATGGGACAGTTTCCGCGAAAATGTCACCCTTTTATAACATTATAAGGTTATAAAAATGCTTCTTGTTTGAATGGCTATATCTTCCGAACGCTAAACACTATCGACTTCCTATTTTCAACAGTTCGTACTACATTATTTCTCTACGACAAATTGCATTTTGAAGTCTTGTACTTGCTCTGTGCCAGTATTGCAACGTTCGATACCCGACCGGGTTCAAACCCGCCATAACTTTAGGTAGGAGTAATCAAATCGCTTCAAATTCGGTTTGTAGGTACAGAGGTCCTATACCTATCGATTTGTACTGTTCGCTAATTTTTATGCCATCCGTTACAGAGATACAGTTGAACAAACTACGTGCACGTTTTCCCGCTTGATTCGCGCCAATGTTATAATCCCCGCCTCCCATTCATTGAGCGGGACGAGATTTGCCAAAATCATTGGCGCGAATCGAGCGGGAAAAAGTGGACATAGTTTGTTCAAATGTATCTCTGTAACGGATGGCATAAAAAATAACGAACAGATCAGATCGATAGGTATAGGACCTCTGTACCTACAAACCGAATTTGAAGCGATTTGATTACTCCTACCTAAAGTTATTGAGGGTTTGAACCCGGTCGGGTATCGAACGTTGCAATACTGGTGTGGAGCAAGAGTAAGACTCCAAAAAGTTATCATTCATATAGAAATGGTTTAGTATGAAGTGTTGAAAATAGGAAGTCGATAGCGTTTAGCGTTCGGAAGATATATTGATTCAAACAAGAAGCATTTTTATAACACTATAATGTTATAAAAGGGTGACATTTTCGCGGAAACTGTCCCATATGTTGTGGGTGATGGCTGTGATAGCACAATGAGGAGTACCAGAAGATGCATACAGCTCCTTCAGTACATGCAGAGTTGTTGGGATGTGTACAATGTGGAGGCACAACTGCCCAGACATGTGGGAGTACCAGAAGAGTGCTTCCTCAAGTCACTGCCAGAGGTAGCCACACTGTACGTCCACATAGCTGGATGATGTCTGTACCATATACTTGAATGTTACTGCCCACAACAATCAAGTGAAGAAGTACGTTGAGGTGCTTGACATCATGAATTGGTACAATACGTGGTGTGGTGAGTACTACTGTCCACTGATCATAAGTTTTCATATGGCTCAGTAGCAGGCACAAGGTATGCCACCTTCAGATAAAGGTGTGTATATTAATCTCCTTACTGCTCATGCTGTTATCTACTCTTGTAGGCTACTACAGTGCTCAAAATAACAATAACGGGGTGGACATCAGTCAACCTCCAATCAAATCACACATATGACCACACAACAGATATGAAATTTAGCAGCTACCTGTTTTAGTGTAATGGTATAATTGGGACATGTAATGTAACCATAGTGATGTGACAACATCTAAGGTCTGTGGTAATCATGCCCACCACAACAGCATCCAGGGGTCCAAATACTTTTTAAAAGTCACCGGCACATGTCACCTGCACATAGCTGCCCCCACCTGCACCTAGCTGCCCCCACCTGCACCTAGCTGCCCCCACCTGCACCTAGCTGCCCCCACCTGCACCTAGCTGCCCCCACCTGCACCTAGCTGCCCCCACCTGCACCTAGCTGCCCCCACCTGCACCTAGCTGGCGGGTCAAACCATATGAAGATCACTTAAAATTGGACGCATAGCTTTAGATTTTGTTGCAACTTCTCATATTTTTCAGTCCTCATATGAAAGTAACTTTGGTGAAAAAAAAAGTCAAAAAACTTTAATGGTTTACGAATTACATCGTCATGAATAATTAATGATTCTCCACATTTTTGCTCCTTAGCTGAGCCATTACTTTGCTCTCACAGATCTTGCAGGGTTACATTTGGTATCAAATCAATGCCCTTTTGATGTACAATTAAATTATGATATGTGTTTATGATAGAAGTTAAAGGGTTAAAAATTATATGTGTTTATCACACGGTTTACAGAATTCAGACCACTTGCAGATTGAAACTCTACCTATTTTTTTTACATAGTGAAAGCCACACCCTGTTATAATGTTTTAAAAAAATAAAAAGTCTGAGTATCAGTTATCTCTGGGAACCACAAACGATTGAACATCGGGACGCCATTTTTTCTTTTTTTGGCACCTCTACGTGTTTACATGGGTCACAAGTGATGTTATGTAATAATTATCCACACATATGTAAACTGTGGTTGGCATGACTCAGCACATATCAGAGACACTCCTCCTGTACGTTTTTTTTTTACCTAATAAGGCATGCGCGGGCTTTGAAATGTATTTTTAGTCTGGCGTTTTGTAAAGCAATGGCAAGAAACTTCAGAGATTTCTGTTGTGACCCATTCAAGAGTCATACGCGTCGTATATACTCGTATCTTCGAGTTGTACCAGCGGCAATGATAACAGAACATCACTCGCTCTGTATTCGAAGCGGAGATTTAGCATGCTGCAATTGTCTACGAAAAATACGTAAGCTCAATTCTGAAATAGCGTTCGTAGATACCTCTAGTGGTAGTAGCCTTACACAAGCAGTTGTGGGTCCTAGTAGCCCAAGTTCACAACACGGTGCAGGCCCTTGTAGCCCAAGTTCACAACACGGTGCAGGCCCTAGTAGCCCAAGTTCACAACACGGTGCAGGCCCTAGTAGCCCAAGTTCCCAACACGGTGCAGGCCCCAGTAGCCCAAGTTCACAACACGGTGCAGGCCCCAGTAGCCCAAGTTCACAACACGGTGCAGGCCCCAGTAGCCCAAGTTCACAACACGGTGCAGGCCCCAGTAGCCCAAGTTCACAACACGGTGCAGGCCCTAGCCGCTCTTCTCAATCAGCTCCCAGTAGTGTGTTAAGCACGTGCACTCCCATGCAAACCGAAGATAGTGACAATGACGAGCAGCTTGAGCTATTCAAGGCTAACGAAACACTTATCTTGCATGGAATCTCTCCTGCAAGAAAGCGAACCATGCGAAGTAAGAAATCTTTTGCAGAAAAGATGATGAGATTGGAAAAAGTGGTGCAAAGGAACCTAGTTCGGGCTGCAGGAGCAAGCAGTGATGTGCTGCAAAATGATGATGGTGCAGAAATGATACAGCAACTAAAAGACAAGTTTGCTTTGACCACATCTAGGAAGGAAAGGTTAAGAATTCTAACTGTTCTGCCAAAGAGTTGGTCCATAACAAGAATTATGGAAGAGTTTGGTGTCACAAATAGTATGGCCAGGTGTGTAAAGAAGCTTGTTGAAAAAAAGGGAATCCTTTCAAGTCCAAATACCAAGGCAGGAAAGTCATTACCTGAAAGTACAGTGCAATTAGTGAAAAAATTTTACTACCATGATGATATCAGTCGAGTTATGCCTGGTATAAAGCATTGTCTGTCAGTGAGAAATGAAACTGGAGAGAAAGAGAAATGCCAGAAACGGCTTGTGCTTTGCAACCTGGCGGAAGCATACAGACAATTTAAGACACTTCATCCAGACATCAAAGTTGGATTTTCCAAATTTGCTGAACTGAGGCCAAAGGAATGTGTGCTAGCAGGAGCCACTGGCACTCACTCAGTATGTGTGTGCACAATACACCAGAATGTGAAGCTAATGATGGCAGGTGGCCGGCTAGAAGCACTTACAAATGGTTGGTATACCCACTATACAGATTGTTTGGCTGCCATGCAATGTGAACCACCAACTTACAAATGTGTCACTGGAAAATGCAAACACTGCCCCGGAATAGATCCATTGTGGGAGGAGCTCGAAACCATCTTGGAGGAAAATTCTGTAGAAACTGTGCAGTACAACAAATGGGTCAGCACAGACCGTGCCAACCTTGAGACCTGTGTAGTACCTGTTGAAGAATTTCTTGATGTTTTTTTTGCTGCACTGCAGAAACTGCAATTGCATGACTTTATTGCTAAGAATCAAGCTACCTTTATAGCAGAAAAAAAAGAAAGCCTTTCATCTGGAGAGTTCTTAGTAATTGCAGACTTTTCAGAGAACTACAGTTTTGTTGTTCAAGATGAGGTGCAATCGTTTCATTGGAACAATCTGCAAGCAACAATTCATCCTTTTCTTTGCTACTTTAAAGATAGGGATGGAAACATCGATAGCATCTGCTTCACAGTAATTTCTGAGAACAAAGAACATGACAATATTTCTGTACACCTCTTCCAGCGTAAGCTAATATCATTCCTGACTGAGCATTTTGGGGATAAGCCCAAGAGGATAATTTACATGTCAGATGGTTGTGCAGGTCAATACAAGAACTGCTACAACTTCACCAATTTATGTCATCATGAGGAAGATTTTGGTATTCCAGCAGAGTGGCACTTCTTTGCTACTTCTCATGGCAAGTCAGCTGCTGATGGTATTGGAGGAACCGTGAAAAGGACGGCAGCAAAAGCCAGTCTTCAACGTCCACTACAAGACCAAATCTTGACACCAAAACAACTCTTTGATTTTGTGTCTAAGGAGATCAGAGGCATACACTTTGCCTATGCAACCTTAGATGAGTACAAAGAGGAGGTAAAGCTCTTGACGGAAAGGTTAAGGTACAGCAGGACCATCCCTGGAACACGATCATTTCATTCTTTTATCCCTAATTCAATCACTTCTGTTGAAGTGAAGCCATATTCGAAAGGCACCATCAAGCGTATTGAAAAGGTTACTTTTGCATACGCGGATCAGGAGGCTGATCTACAACTGTCAAATCTGAAAGGCTATGTAACTGTAGCATATGATGAAAATTGCTGGCTTGGACAAGTTATGAAGGTTGATATGGATGCAAGGCTTGTTGAAGTTAATTTCCTTCACCCAAAGCTGGTCGCTACATCTTACTTTTACCCACAGTGTCAGGACGTCTTGGAGGTTGACCCAACTGATATTCTTACCATTGTGAATCCAACAACAGCAACTGGACGTACCTACTCTTTGACACCAAAGGAGACCTCTATGGCAATGACGGCACTTCTAGCAAGATGATTTATTCAATTTGAAACACTGTTCACTGGTAGGTTTTGTCCACATAGCATTTAGTTTGCATGTGCATGTTTACTCTAGTGATGGCCACATGCATGTGTTAGTGTATTTGCCTAGAGCAGCTACATATGGAATGCTACAAGTTATAGTTTATGTTTGGTGCACCCGTGAAGAAGTCGGTTGGTGCTCACATGTATACGCATATCTAGTTGTATGTTTGGTGCACCCGTGAAGAAGTCGGTTGTTGCTCACATACGCATATCTAGTTGTATGATTGGTGCACCCATGAAGAAGTCGGTTGTTGCTCACATACGCATATCTAGTTGTATGTTTGGTGCACCCGTGAAGAAGTCAGTTATACTACTGTGTGATAATACATGCAAATGTCAGCATAGTTCTTTTAAGAACTTACCATTTGCCTGAACGCCCTCCTTGTCAATGGAGGCAACATTCAGGCAAATGCTAAATATACAAAAGGGGCATCTTTGAATCAGCTTAAATGGATAACTGCAGCAGGGACAAGAACAATAAGCAATGAAATGAGTTCACCGAAGTCAAGAAAAATGACGTCTACAGAAGTCTGTCCCATACTGATGGCTGTCCAACTGGCCAATGTGTCATGGGCCGTGCTGGCCAATATGGCGTCATGGGTCCAACTGGCCAATGTGGTGGTATGGGTCCAGCTGGCCAATGTGGTGGTATGGGTCCAGCTGGCCAATGTGGTGTCATGGGTCCAGCTGGCCAATGTGGTGTCATGGGTCCAGCTGGCCAATGTGGTGTGCCAGTCCACAATGGTGAAATTGCGCCAACATTGGGATACTCCTGCTCTGAGGAATGGTGTGATGAAAATGAATGTGACCGAGACGAACGTGAATGTGAACTAGGTGAACGCGAGCGTGAGCGACGTGAACGCGTAGGCGAACGTGAGTGTGAGCGACGTGAACGCGTAGGCGAACGTGAGTGTGAGCGATGTGAACGTGTTGGTGAGCGATGTGAACGTGTTGGTGAGCGATGTGAATGTGTTGGTGAACGATGTGAACGTGTTGGTGAACATGAGTGTAAGTGACGTGACTCTGTAGGCGGTGTGTGTGATTGACGCGACGCAGTGGCAGTGAAAGAACGCATGGTCCATACCCTAGTACGCATTTTTCGTCTATTAACTCTTAATGCAGGCCGTGGAATGAATGGTGGAGTTGTTGGTATATCAATATCATCCTGATCGATGACCCCAGGACGGGATGTATATGGAAACATTGCGCCGGTCGTGGTAGGGACATGCGTAGTACCTGTAGCCACAGATACATGGGCCGCCATGGTTGGTGGATCGGCGCTATGGGTTGGCCCATCCACAATTGCCGAAATGGTAGCAGGTGGATCGGCGCTATGGGTTGGCCCATCCACAATTGCCGAAATGGTAGCAGGTGGATCGGCGCTATGGGTTGGCCCATCCACAATTGCCCAAATGGTAGCAGGTGGATCGGCGGTCCAGTTTGGCCCATCCACATTGGTAGCAGGTGGATCGGCGATATGGGTTGGCCCATCCACTATTGCCGAAATGGTAGCAGGTGGATCGGCGGTCCGGTTTGGCCCATCCACATTTGCCAAAATAGTTGGTACAGGAGATAGTGATATGGTTGGATCTCTTTCTACGCGCTTTTTGCTACGAAACAATGAACTGTTTGAAGCAAATGATTAAACGAGCTTATCGCACTAACCTGAACAATGCTCCCATGGTTTTTCTAATGGATGCGCGTGGGGTGAAACAGTTACTAAAAATGAGTTTTTTTCCCCATCAGTTGTGATAGTGTTGCGATAAGCAAAGACAATTATTACATAACACCACTTGTGACGAAGTAAACACTGACAGGTGCCAAAAAAAAAAAAAAATGGCGTCCTGATGTTCAATCGTTTGTGGTTCCCAGAGATAACTGATACTCAGACTTTTTATTTTTTAAAAACATTATAACAGGGTGTGGCTTTCACTATGTAAAAAAAATAGCTCGAGTTTCAATCTGCAAGTGGTCTGAATTTTGTAAACCGTGTGATAAACACATATAATTTTTAACCCTTTAACTTCTATCATAAACACATATCATAATTTAATTGTACATCAAAAGGGCATTGATTTGATACCAAATATAACCCTGCAAGATCTGTGAGAGCAAAGTAATGGCTCAGCAAAGGAACAAAAATGTGGAGAATCATTAATTATTCATGACGATGTAATTCGTAAACCATTAAAGTTTTTTGACTTTTTTTTTCACCAAAGTTACTTTCATATGAGGACTGAAAAATATGAGAAGTTGCAACAAAATCTAAAGCTATGCGTCCAATTTTAAGTGATCTTCATATGGTTTGACCCTGGCCCCACCTGCACATAGCTGGCCCCACCTGCACCTAGCTGGCCCCACCTGCACCTAGCTGGCCCCACCTGCACCTAGCTGGCCCCACCAGCACCAAGCTGGCCCCACCTGCACATAGCTGCCCCCACCTGCACCTAGCTGGCCCCACCTGCACCTAGTTGGCCCCACCTGCACCTAACTGCCCCACCTGCACCTAACTGCCCCCACCTGCACCTTGCTGGCCCCACCAGCACCTAGCTGGCCCCACCTGCACCTAGCTGGCCCTACCTGCACCTAGCTGGCCCCACCTGCATCTAGCTGGCCTCACCTGCACCTAGCTGGCCCCACCTGCACATAGCTGGCCCCACCTGCACCTAGCTGCCCCCACCTGCACCTAGCTGGCCCCACCTGCACCTAGCTGGCCTCACCTGCACCTAGCTGGCCTCACCTGCACCTAGCTGGCCCCACCTGCACCTAGCTGCCCCCACCTGCACCTAGCTGGCCCCACCTGCACCTAGCTGGCCCCACCTGCACTTAGCTACCCCCACCTGCACCTAGCTGGCCCCACCTGCACCTAGCTGGCCCCACCTGCACCTGCAACCTAACTGAACACGCATCCTAACTGTACATACACTCTAGGCACCACACTATCACTGCACTAAATGCTTCATCTTTTTTCATGATCCACCACAACCAGGTAAGAACCTTTGACTTCTACATGTACTTCAATAATCACAACAAAATTAATGATTTGATTGTCAGGAGTCCCACTACAAGGAATAGTAATTGCGTTTTTAATGAAGTTGTGTTCAAACGGGCTCCAAAAGGAAGCACTAGTGAATACACATAATCAGCTGATGATGCATCTTCAAAGAGCACTATGCCTTTGTTGTTGGCCTAAAACGACTGAAGCGTTTTCCAAAGAGTGTGTGTGCCAATAGTTGGCAACTTGAAGGTGCGAATGTATGCGGTGCTGATGCTTCTCTAACGGGTCCGTGACCGTCACGACAATACTAGTACTTGATGCACAAAACGGAATAAAACGCGCGCACGTGCCCAAATAAGGAGGCACTATCTGCACAGTCCTATGGAGATGGCAGTGAGCGTCCAATCCTCAACATACCAAAGACACTCAAAGACAGGGACAGCTACATTTACATGCCTTGTAGCCATGATGGAGGGATATTTCAACATGGGTGGATCGTTTACAAAGTGTTCTGTGCACCAAGGAAGGTGAGAGATTGTGTAAAGCTGGTGGGATTATTGACACAAGACTCAGGGAGTTGTTATTGGAGAAGATAACTCAGTAGGGTATGGACCCAAGTGCATTTGGCATGCATGGTATGCCAGCAGGTGGTCAGGTGCCATTGCTGCAGCAGGGGCTGGTGGGGCTGACCACATATTCAAAAGGCATGGGCACTGGAGGTCTGAATCTGCCAAGGATGGTTATGTCAAGGAACATGGTTGTCTGTTACAAAGTGCCTGTGTATACGGTCCCAGCTGGACCAGCCAGTGCTATCATGTGATAATATTAAGTTGGCATGCACAGTTAGCGCTGCACCATTGGTCATGTGATCTGGGAAGGAGGTAGGTACCATGGGAGGGCATGTTGTGGGAGATACACTTTCCTGTCTATTGAAGGTATTGAATTACACAGGGCCCTCCTAAACAGGACCAGTATTCATGCTTTCAGAAGCCATGGCACGGCTGTTTCGAGATGGACATTAAGTTGTTAATTAGAATATGTATGTATATTACGGTACAATTCTAATCCAGGTCCCATAGGAGCTCATTAAAATGTGGTTAATGTTCTAATCCCTATTTTGTGAAGATGCGTTTGCCATAAAATACCAATATATTTTTCAGCTGTTCTATATTCAGTTCGGCACTACAAAACATCAATGCGCACTACTGAGGGATGTTTTTTATTAGTCCACTAAAGTCACGCATCTCACGATTTCTTTGTTTTTGTTTTGGCATTCCTGGAGCACTCCAACGGCAAGCCGTTTTTCTCGAGAGGGTGTGAAATGCACCTTGTTGTAAAGATAGATCATTGCCCTTTTTAAACATGCCTAGCTTATGTGCAGACTTATTTTCTGCAGCGAGAACAAAACCCTTTACCCTGGACTAGCTAATCATGAATAAAGCGGTATCACGTGCGCTTATGCTGCGGATGGAAATTTCTTCATGTCAAGTGCAGTAGGGTATACCGGGCCTTTCATGCGGACACAATTATGTCTCGAGGCAATCTAGAGACAACCTACAGCTGTGCTAGCCTACTTTCTCTGTGGAACTGCTGCTTCCCGCTAATTTCTACAAAACAAAGGCTTGCTATGTAGGTTGAGAGGATAGAAAGTGCTAATGGGAGGAGGAAGGTGCTAATGGGAGGAGGAAGGTGCTAATGGAAGAAGGAAGGTGCTAATGGGAGGAGGAAGGTGCTAATGGGAGGAGGAAGGTGCTAATGGGAGGAGGAAGGTGCTAATGGGAGGAGGAAGGTGCTAATGGGAGGAGGAAGGTGCTAATGGGAGGAGGAAGGTGCTAATGGGAGGAGGAAGGTGCTAATGGGAGAAGGAAGGTGCTAATGGGAGGAGGAAGGTGCTAATGGGAGGAGGAAGGTGCTAATCCTTTCATCCCTAGGTTTTCTTAAGGGCACTAGTTCAGCATAGTAAGCCCCGCCCCTCTGGCAATGTCTCCCTCCCCAGCTGCCACACCCACCTCAGTTTTCACCCACTTCATGTTGAGTAGTCAGGCATACCTGCTAATTCAAGGTGTGCTTGGCAAGCTCTACAGGTTTATTTTGCCCTTTTCCTGCAATGAGACATGGCTATACAATACAAGTGGGTGGAGCTAGTTATGTGACTAGAGCTTGTGATGATGTATTCTTGAATGTGTGTATCCCACAAGCCACATGTCCTTCTTGTGTTTTGGCCTACATGCACACCCTCTTGCTCCCTTGCTCCCTCTCCATCCATCCCTCTCCTCCCTCTCCCTCCCTCCCTCACTCTCCCATCCCTTCTTTCTTCCCTCTCCCTCCACCTCCCTTCCTCTCCTTCCCTCCCTCCCTCCCTTCCTCCCTCCCTCTCCCTCCCCTCCTCCCTCCCTTCCTCCCTCCCTCTCCCTCCCTCCTACCCCTCCCTTCCCAGGTGCAGGATAGGTGTGAGGGAGGGGGCCATCCATGGGTAGTGTGCTGGAGGCAGGACACAGCAGGAGTGGAGTGTGTTGCAGGATGAGATGGCATAGAAGAGAGCAGGCTCCGCATGGATGTTCCTCTACACCGTTCTCACCTTCCTCCCTAACATGCACACGCCTTTTTTGTCCTGACATTTTGTCTAAACGTAATTATGTGTGGACAAATGGCTTCATTGATCAGAAAATGGCATCTGTCCGAACATTATCTGAAACCCTGTAGCCCCACCCCTCCACCTACCCACCACATAGCCCCACCCCTCCACCTATATATCACATAGCCCAACCTACCGCCTACCCATCACATAGCCCACCCCTCCACCTACCCATCACATAGCCCCACCCCTCTACCTGCAAATCACATAGCCCCACCCCTCTACCTACACATCACAAAGCCCCACCCCTGAGTTGAAGATGTACATGCATACACACATCAGGTTAGCCCAGTCAACTCAATTGTTCAATGCCAAAGCTTTTAACCCCTGACCAACTCTGTACCCATGACAGGTGGCCTGTATACCACTAGGTAAGGACTGTGGTACTTACTTCAGAGTCTGTAGATGTGGGATCTCCGTAAGAATGTCCCCTAGCAACGACCAGTCACTGCATCCTCTCTCCCTGAAGCAGCCTCCCAAACTGTGTGCATGAGAATAAGAGGTCAGTTTAATAGTACCATGACAACACATCAGATAAAATGACTACCAGTGGTAGATCAAGGGGTGTGTATAGCCACACCCCTCAAGCACCATGTCACTAACCAGATGCTATGATGTGCAATGAAGCACACCAAAGGAATGGTATGAAAAAGTACTCGTAACGTTTGCATTGAGCCGGTTTGCATCGCACGCAATTAACGTTGGCATACAGTATGCGTGGACCGTGGTAGCATTTATAGAAGGTAGCGTTTTAAAACATAACCTATGGCGGCTATGTATCATCCACACGCCCAGATAGACGCACCACTAGCCACATACGGCTGACCAGTTATTTAAGCTAGTGTCGGGATCGAGTCTGTGAGATTTCTGTCCTTTTTACACGAAATGAACAAATTTACATTGTGGATAAAGCGTTTGCATAGGAATGACAAAGAGTACGTCAAAGGTAGTGCTGTATGTAAGTGCAAGAAGCAGGGAAAGGCAGTAAACATAATATGAACCTATAGCAACCTGTTACGGAGCAGAGGCTTAAAAAGTTTGACATTGTTATATTAAATGGGTCCACTGTGTGAATTACAGGCTATAGGCACTATGAAGAAGCAGCACCACAGGCCTTTAGTTTAGACGACTGGGACTTGGTCTCTTATAGCCTAATGTGCATGTAAGGTGTACAACAATTTGTTGCTTCACACATGAATAATGCATGTCCCGTCAATCAATAATGATGTCCTCGGGACCATTTTCAACTATGTCAGGACACTTTGTCAGAATAATTTTTTCACTCCACTAAACTCCCTAAAATAGCCAAATATAGAGCCCACAAGTAATTAGCCAAAACCAATATATCACTAATCAGGTGCAAATATCAAACTAGAGATAACACAGTAGGGCAGTAGCTAGTCTTGTACCCAGACAGATTACGTAAGCATGACCGCATAATGTATAATGCTACATAAAAGGATCTGACGTTCAGTTTACCAGTCATTCTGGGAAATGGGATTGGAAAGCAAATGATTACTTAAAATAAGTTATTAATAGAATCACGTCAAAGTAATAATTAAGAGAATGGAGGCATTTGGATGGCTTGGCACAGAAATGGTATCACCTTTATACCATCTCCATGCAGTGTTGTCCACTCCTGAGGCATTGCACAGAAACAGAGGCCAGAGTAAAGTGGGCACCATTTGGAGTTCAAAGTGCAAAAACCAGTCAAGGCTGAAGTCTTTCCTCTGCTGTGGTGTATTGCCAAATAGTGCCCACCCAAGACTGGCCTGTGCTAAGCTTCAGGAGCTTTGGTGATTTTCCGCTCGCGCTTACAGTTAGCAAGACAATATATATGTAAATTATGGCACCTACGTAATATCACTCTTAAAACAATTTCACTGCATCATATTGCTTGGGCCCAAGTTGAGGGTAACCCAAAGCCATCGAATAACAGCTTTGTCGGGTGAGGAATTTGGCATAAGGAGTTCAATAAGTAGACGGGAATGCATGAAATCTGATTGGTGCCACCAACATTGGAGCCCCTTTTGTCCCCCCAGACATAATCCGCTAGCAGAAATTGTCCTCCTGAAGAAAAAATTGCCGCCCCCCCCCCCCCCTTCCATTTGATGCTTGGTGCTTGGCCCTCCAGTTTCGTATCAGGCCCTACAAGCTGACAGCCCCCTCCCCCCCTCCCCCAAAACTGATCTGTGCACTGCAGCCAAACTTTCTGACACACAGGTTAACTTCGAAGCCAGACTCGATCATACATAATGCGTACTTAATGAGTCTGGGTACGAGTCGAGGTAGCCGCACTTTGAACACGCCACACGATTTAAGAGAGGCGTCTCACTTATACTCTTAGCAAGCAAGAAACCATCGCGCATGCCAATCTTTACTTCACCGATGCGTTGCAAATGTTACCAACAATTGACTTTTAAGTGAAACTCAACTTCAATGCTGTTTTTGTCTTTGTTTAGTACACGATGAATATTAGAGGTAGGCATCCTTACGCTACACATTTCTATCAACAAGGTACCTACCGCGATTCACAGTACTGATCCGCTGAAGCAGGCTCTAATCCAAAGGCGAACAGCTGGCCAATTGAAGTCACGCGATTAACTATAGTGGACAAGGGCGGACGGAGGAATTCGGAGTGGGGGGTGTGCAATTGAAATTGTCATGGGGCGGGGCGGGAGGAGGCGCTATTAAAGGAAAGCGGGGTCTGGGGCGGAGCCCCCCAAAAATTTGGCCAGTGATGATTTTGTATCCAAGCCGATGGCGATTTAATATGTATGTACCCCCGTTATGTAAACCGGGGTCTGGGAGATTTTCATGCAGAATATTAGCGTGAAATCATGCATTAATTTAACGGTTGATTTTAAATACCCAAATCAATAATTGATTTGATACGGGGGTTTTTTTTGCTTGCGCAGATGCTGCACTTTATTAAAACAAATGTATTTTGCGAATCATATTATACATGTAATTGCCTTTGTACTGAAAACAAGTCTGCCCATGTAGGCAGCTATGTAATTAAATTTAATCAACAATTAATTAGCATGGCGCACTTGCTGCAAACGGTACTCAGATCGTATCTCAATGATAGTCGAAACAAGGTATGTAAGCCAGACCGTGTAGTGCTTTTGACATTCTAAAGTTGGATTACATGGCGCGAGAAAATTATGCTACATTCTTGGCTGGTTGGAAATCTATCGTACAGTGTTTTTCTGCAATCAAGGACACTTTTAAAATTATTACATGGACTGGAAACGTAATACTATAAATTGTCGCAATCCTCATTGCGACTCGTTCCCACGTTTTTCGGACAAACAAAGGGTTTTGTGAAGTTGTCTTAGCTTTGGAGTGACTTACAGTTACAGAAGGCTGTTCTTTTATTGAGGTAAATCCATTATCAATATAAGTCTTAAAGATTACATTAACGTACGGGTCTGAGCTTCTACGTGCGTGTTTTGTCTTGCTACGCAACTTTGGTTAGGCTCCTGGAGTCCTGGACACACCGATGAGCAGACATTTGTTTTGAAAGGTGTTTCCAACGCTTAATGGTATGATACAACTCGTATGTTAGTTTGTATTGGAAAGGATGTTTCTTACAGAAAGGGCAAACGATTTTAATCGAATGATGCGCAAGTTCTGTTTGTCAGGCCTCTGCAAATATGGTAATCAGCTGACGAATGAGCCTCACAGTGGCAATGAGACTTAAAGACATACCATTACACTGCAAAACATTGAACATTATGGCCTGAAACTACAATACAATGTCCTTGGAGATGGAAACTGTCTAATCACGAAAACGACGCAATGTATTAGTGGTTGAGACCATGGCCCATAATCCTTGCACTGTAAGTGAACTTCTTGCTGTATACAAATAGCTCCATATCATTGCCTATTTAAACTATTATAGTCAGATGGAACACATTTATCACATTTCATTACTACATCGTCATGGGAAGACTACTTAACTGAAATGTCACAGCCTGGGACGTGGGGAAATCACCTTTTTGTTGTATCCAGATGAGTCTAGTGGTGGACCTATATCAAATGGGGCACCATTATTTCAGCCTAGCACCTATTGATCTGCAGAGCATAATTATGAAGGCTCCATGTAAAATGCCAGGCAGGGCTTGTTTTGAGTGTAATAAATTAATTTACCACCTAACATTATTAATTTTCATTACATGTCAATATGGAACACAAAAGTTTTTGTCACTGAGATATTATGATCAAGGATACTCAAGGAAGACATTGTGCTACTACAAATAAATTTAAAGATTTATAACTGCATGTACATAGAACATATAACTGAATTGAGTTTTCGATCAGACTGCATAGCAAATAATTGAACACTGTCTTTTGAAGTAGGTTTCTAAAAACTTAATACAAACCTACAGACATCAAGCGCAGCAATACACTCATAGTTAACTGAAACACTCATTGAAAGGTGATTAGTAGTAACTTATGCTGACCCTGCAATTATGTTGCCTCTTATTATGTGTTTTTAGTTCCTCTGTAAGCAGCAATATAGTAAAGATAGTCTGTCACAAGATAGCTTGAGATATTCACAATGCATACATGTACAATACAGTCATTTATTACATGGTTAAATAATAGCACAACAGATATAGCCGGTGTCACAGGCATGTGGGTCACCCCCCCATTTTGGATCCAGGGGGAACCATATGCCCCTAGACAACTAGGTCCTCCCGGACCCAAATGCCTAGGCATATGGGTCCTGGTAATTATTTGACCCCTAATGCATTTTATTTATTCACCGGCACCGACTGGGTTTTAATTGATAAGATAGACACATTTGTTGTTTCTTTCTCAATGGTAAGTTAGTGCCTGTCAGTCGTTATACACTTTGTAACACAAAAAAAAAAAAGAATTCTAGTCAATCGCCATATAAGCATACATGTGCCTTGCAGACAATGGGTCATGACAATATGTGGTTCAAGTAATACACAACTGTTTCTTTATAGCTCATCTCAGCATGCAGCTAGGACTTTTACTAATGCAGCTATCAGCTATAGAAATGAAGGAATAGTGTTGATAATTACATATGAATAATAACATAAGCATATTTCTGGATAAAGAACAACCCAGGTAAAGGTCAGTGCTTGTATCCCTTTGTTGCCTTCATCAATGCTGATTCCATACATAAAGTGCTTTACTGCTTCAACCTAAAATTGATCACATCTTGTATAATTTTGTTTTATAAATCAACATACCACATCAATATCCTTGACATGCAGGATGTGCCTTAAGCTTCTGTTGTTAGCTGACTTCATATGCTGACAGACAAGTGGAAAAGCCTTAGAAATCGTTTACTCACTCCACCTGATATAGACTGATTTAAAAAAAGATGCCATTGTACTCTCTTTTGAAGATGGGCCTTTATAAAACGTTGTAATGGTGATATATGCATCAAACACCTAATTGTTAACAGCTAACCTCACTCTCATGGTAAATGTTTACCAGTACATCAAAAGAAACGTTATTTTCACTGGGAAATATTAAAATTGTTTCATGAATAAGTACAAGGGGAAAATTAGCACATTTGCCTATCCACATACAAAGGTATGGGCTACTTCCATAATTTAAGTTGTTTTGCTTCTTACTCACAAGCACAGATAAGAGGCAGAGGTTCAATATAGGGCTAACATCCATGATATGTTTTGATTGAATCTTTGAAAGCAGGTCTTTGTAACTATAACAACCATCTGAGGTGTATGTACAGTTTAATTCTTCAGCACTTACACTTGATTTACACTGCATGCCTCCAGCTTGCTCAGCACCAAAGTGTACTCTCTTTGATGCAAATACAGTCTGGTTAGAAGATAGCAATCTGGTATTGCTCTTATATGATGCAATCATTTCTTCTTCTACCTTTTCAAGATGAACTTTAATCTATAACACTATCAACATTTAAATCACAGCTCACAACCTTGCAATCTGATGCATGTACATGTACATGTCAGTTTAATACTTGGTGTCTTAACTTGGTACAAACAGTTTAGATAGTACTTTGATAAAGTTATTCCATATCCAAGTGGATAAATATTTGCCTTCTGGTGCTTCAGTTATGCCCACCTTACATAGAGTTGTTGCTACATATATGTGAGATCTACATGTACATGTATGTGATGGTGTAGTGAAATTTAAAACTATGCAATCTGAACATAAAATTTATCCCCTTTTAAACACAAGAGCATTTCTCACACGGGTATCGCCCCACAGAACCCGACTTAACCAGCTAACAATGCTAGCTGGTATAACTGTTATACATGCATGCATAGACTATTCACACCACCAAGTGCTTGTGCTGTCTGATCAGATTTTGCAATCATCTTATCATGATAAAAACTTCTTTTTAGGCACATGGGGAGGAGGGAAGGAGGCAGTTTTAACTGACTGGATACATAAAATCTTGGTATGCATTAGCTCTGCATACTGGCAGATTGACTTCCTCATCTTCAAAGGATTTACCACCAAGTTTGCAACAGGGGGTGGGCAAAAAATAAAAAACTTCCCTAGGCCGACCCAATGCATATGCTTGTTTGATAGCAAGCTACGCTTAATGAAGGATATCAACTCTTGGTCCTGGGGACCTGTCCTTATTACATGCTAGAATACATATGGCATGTACTTACTTACAATTAAGTTATTTGGTGCACCAATTCTAAATCTGCAATAGCCTCTTTGTTAAGAAATGTCAGGGATGCTGATGTCTGTGGAATACAGCCTTGCATTGCAGACCCTCACATGGACAGAGGGTCTGGAATGTTCTATTCCCGAGTCATACGGATTAGTTTCTGTTCATTAAAAATTCTTTCATTGAGAGGAATGCAATTTGGTGTGCCTCTAATTTTACAAATCTAACCTCAAAATAAAACTGCATTAATTTTGAGGATCTTCAAGACAGCAAAGTTGCGATAAGACCAATCATGTCAATGTACATCCATAGATAGTGAATTATAAATATAACATCTGATGACATGTCTGTTTCTAGGACATCAGCAGCTGCAGAGACAGTGACATCCCAGGTGTTGTTTGGCTCACTATCCCCACCATAATCCATGCAATATCATGATGGAGAGCCATGCATAACTAGGGGTTAAATCACCACCATTGTGAAAATGGCAATGCTCTTTTGGGACACACCGTGAGGTCTCCATCTAAATTTTCCTAAGGGTTCATACCAAGCCACCATCTGAGTGCTGTTAGGAAGTCATTTTGGCCAAGGAGTAAGTTCATACAGTGTGATAAAAACCAAGCCATTGAACATGAGGATATTTAGAGGGGCATAAGTTTGTTGGCAGGAAACAGGAAATTCAACTGCACCTCCTCAAACATTATCAACAACAGCAGAAGTAATAACAAAGGTGCTGAAAAACACTGATTGTGTATCTGCCCTGACAGCAATAGCCTATGAAGCTTGGGGCACCAAAACTACATGTACATGTATATCTCTTAGTCTTAACACAAGTGGCCTCATCGCTTCACCCAGCGTGTTGGAGAAGCCCCAAAGTCAAAAGCTGCAACATGTCATCACCTTCTGTGGCTTTCCTATATGGCTGCTAACTGTGCATTGTTGCAAATGTGTGCTACTGAATTTATTGAGGTGTAAGATTTTTTTCCTTCAGACTTACATGTACATATAAGTGAAATTTCATTCTTGTAGTACTATGTTAATTTTTATACGTTGAGTTCTTTGCACACTGTCAAGTACATTACAATACTTTCCAAGGTATACTTTGCTTGTGCACACATAACATATATACACATACTTACCTCAGCTCATCAATGAAGGGTAGCTTCATAATAATTCTCTTCAGAGCCAACAGCTTATCAGCATCATGTAGATCATCTGTAATGCTGAAATATAAAACATAATTGCAATACATGTTACACTCTATACAGACCACTTACTCTAATTTTGTAACCTTATCCAATGTAACAGACATGAGTTTTTGTGTGATGATATCCAGTCCCTCAGTAGCTAGTTGACACTTCAATGTGATAGTGGTTACAATGTCACTTGCAATGGCCAGACAATGTCCTATTGCACAATAATCAGTCAACGTTAATGTCTCATTTCTAATTGCTAGCTCCCCTTTAGCTTTACTGAACAGTTCTCTGCATCTATGGCTGTTTTGAGACTCAAATATGCAATGTAATGCATTGAGGTTAACCTTCATATCATAGCCCATATATTTTCCCAGTAGTGCATTGTCCAATACCGCCTTCCACTGGTCCACATTTTCAAGCTTTGTTAAACCACAATAGAACTTTAAGACCACACCCATATGAGGGCTCACTGAGTGCTCCATAACAGCTGCAAGCTGCTCCTCATAACCAAGTGTGCTCATGTAGTAGGCAGCCAAGAACTCCTGGTTGGTCAGGTGGGGAAAACTGTATGCAGTTTCTGAGAAATCTACTCCATCCTTTTCATCCACTATCAGAAGACCTAAGGTCTCCACTTCAGTGGCACTTGCACCATCTCCTATATCGTATTGTGACACATCAGTCCTTGAAGCAGCAGTCCTATTGTAGGCCAACTTGCATATCTTTTGTAGTATTCCAGCTTCAGGCTCTGGTACACCTCGTAGTCCAATCACTTTTTGCTTTCTTCCTTTCTTGTCATAATATCGTCGTAGAGTCATGATGGTAAACTGAGTGTATACTTCAGTTTCAGTTTTGGGCAGTGGTGTGAAAGCTTTACGATTGTCATATAGAAAGATAACCATGACAAGATGAAGTGGAAGATAGCACATATGTCTTATGCTTTGGTGCTCTTTGAGGTATGCTTTCACCTCTCCTGCTTTGGTGATGTCATCTGCATAGCTTCTATCTATATACTCCATCACGTGCTGCTCCAGGAACCCAAGTACCTCAGCTCTGATTGTGACATTCTTCCTGAGGTCAATAGAAGCATTGGGCCTGGAAGTTATGAAGATCAGTGAGCTTTGAAGTTCTTCCCCTCTAAGTAATTGCTCAAACCAGGAACATCCTGATTTGGTGAATGAGGCAGAGTACTCATCTAACCCATCAAATATGAAGCAGATATCTTCACCAAAGTTACTGATTATATCACTTGCCAATCTTTGCATATGAAATGTGTCTAAAATGTTGCTAAGATCTTGAATTGGTCTTGAATAAAATTTACGAAGAGAAACAAGGAAAAGGTACTTCACTGTGCCTAGAATCTTTCCTTCACTCCAATCTCTGCTCAGCTTCTTCACTAATGTGGTCTTTCCACATCCTGGTCTTCCTTCTAGTAGTATTCTGGTACCAGGTTTAACATTTTCCATTGCTCCAAACAGTATGTTGTAGTCCACTGCTTCTTTTGTTTCGATGATGTCATCAGCAGATCCTCGAATGGTTTCCAAATAAAATTTGGGTTTCTGATGGTGCTGTTCTGTTGTATCTTTCACTAGTGCTAGATTGATGAAAGTGAACTTTGGAACAGGAGGCCAGTCTGCTGCCACTGGATTATTTCTTGTGTAGAAATTCTTTAAAGCTTTTTGACATTTATCTACAAAGACAATACATGTAATCAAGTGCTTTTGGGAAATAACTCTAATCACATTGATATGTAGACCACATGTGTGCATCATCTTCTTTATTCACATGCCAAATTTGCTTCTTTTGCAAATAGTGAATAACTGGAAGATGAATTTAAACTCAAAACTGACATTTTAGAAATACATAAATATTGTCTGAATTGGATCACCTTGTTTTGCATGTTACAATTTTGTGATTTTGATTTTCATCCCTCAGATATATATTTTTTGGCACACAGTACATGCTAGCACCCTGACTGCACTTTTTAGGTTCAAGAATAAGTGGCTCAATTACTATTTTTATAAAGCAACTCAAGAGTGTTTTGGGCCACTGGTGATGGAGATTGTCACTGAGCAGCCACACATCAGTGGAGCAAGTAAAATGCAGAATAGCACCAAGTGAAGGGAACACATGTCACTATGAAAACATCATTGATTGATATGGGGGACGTCCAACAGATAACTTATAACTTACATGTAGGAAACTGCTTTTAAGTTTATGAATGAATGAATATAATTGCACACTGAGTGTTATAGACGATTTCAATAATTAACCCCATCACCATCAATTTATATTTCAGTGCCGGCTCGCAAGAGCAAAAAGTCACACCTAGCAAGAGCGAAAAAATAAGGCACATTCCTTGTGGAGTTAGGAAGACTGTTGATGTTCATACTTTCATCTATCGATATCGATCTATATGGACTGCATGGCCTTCCCCAAATGAATTTTACTGATGAAAGCAGTATGTTTGCACTATGAACACCAACAGTTTTCCTAACTCCACGATGAATATGCCTTATTTTTCGAACTTGCGAGGTGTGACTTTTCGCTCTTGAGAGTCGGCACTGTACATAATATGAATTGTTAGAATAATGATATACAAGTTTTGGATACACTAATGTACATCATTGGTTCTTTCATGATATGCGATGGTCGTTTTACATGCAAATAATACCTGACATGTACAAGTACTTCATGACACTATTTATTCTTATTCTCCCAACCTACACCATCTATAACATCCCACAAATTAAATTGTGAATTGTGCAGTCATTGTGGCATAACAGATATATCATTATATAAATTGTGTGAGCTTCCTCTTCTGATAGTAGTGCTTGGTTGGGTGTAACACCAGCTGTAGTTTTAGGCATAGCAGTGTTCACTTAGCTGCAGTTGTTTACAAACCAAAACATGGCAGCTTTAGTTATGGTCCAACCTATCCTGCCAATTAATGTAGGAGCATATAGGCCTATCTCATATTCATGCAATTAAAATGATCCACTTCATTGATATTTTCATGCATAAATGTTGGCCTACTCTTTGACGAAAATACACACTAATACATATGCATTTAAAATCATTGCAGCAGATATACTATCAGGGGTGGATACAGGATTTCAGGCAAGGGGGGTGGGGGGGTGCTGTCTGCTTTCGGCCAATTCTGCGTTGGCAGGATGGCTAGCTGATCTCTGATCGTGCCTGAGGTATTCTGCGGCAATGGCAGTTGGGAACAATGTATCTATCATTTTGAGAGCGTAGCGAAGATCAACAAATGGGACAATGACCACAAACTGCATTGGTTGCATGTAGTGGAGGTCATGGTACATGAACATGCAGTGGAAGCCATGGGACATGAGCATGTAGTGGAGGAGGCCATGGGACATGAGCGTGTAGTGGAGGCCATCGGACATGACAATGTAGTGAAGGCCATGGGACATGAGCATGTAGTGGAGGCCATGGGACACGAGCATGTAGTGGAGGCCATGGGACATGAGCACGTAAGTGGAGGCCATGGGACATGAGCATGTAGTGGTGGCCATGGGACATGAGCATGTAGTGGAGGCCATGGGACATGAGCATGTAGTGGAGGCCATGAGACATGAGCATGCAGTGGAGGCCATGGGACATGAGCATGTAGTGGAGGCCATTGGACATGAGCACTGCATGTAGTGGAGGCCATGAGACATGAGCATGTAATGGAGGCCATGAGACAAGGGCATTTAGTGAAGGCCATGGGACATGAGCATGCATTGGACATGAGCACTGCATGTAGTGGAGGCCATGAGACATGAGCATGTAATGGAGGCCATGAGACATGGGCATGTAGTGAAGGCCATGGGACATGAGCATGTAGTGGAGGCCATTGGACATGAGCACTGCATGCAGTGGAGGCCATGGGACATGAGCATGTAGTGGAGGCCATTGGACATGAGCACTGCATGTAGTGGAGGCCATGGGACATGAGCATGTAATGGAAGCCATGAGACATGAGCATTTAATGGAGGCCATGGGACATGAGCATGTAGTGGAGGCCATGGGACATGAGCATGTAGAGGAGGCCATTGGACATGAGCATTGCATGTAGTGGAGGCCATGAGACATGAGCATGTAGTGGAGGCCATGGGACATGAGCATGTAGTGGAGGCCATGGGACATGAGCATGTAGTAGAGGCCATGGGACATGAGCATGTAGCGGAGGCCATGGGACACGAGCATGTAGTGGAGGCCATGGGAAATGAGCATGTAGTGGAGGCCATGGGACACGAGCATGTAGTGGAGGCCATGGGACATGAGCATGTAGTGGAGGCCATGGGACATGAGCATGTAGTGGAGGAGGCCATGGGACATGAGCATGTAGTGGAGGCCATGGGACATGAGCATGTAGTGGAGGCCATGGGACATGAGCATGTAGTAGAGGCCATGGGACATGAGCATGTAGTGGAGGCCATGGGACGCGAGCATGTAGTGGAGGCCATGGGACATGAGCATGTAGTGGAGGCCATGGGACATGAGCATGTAGTGGAGGCCATGGGACATGAGCATGTAGTGGAGGCCATGGGACATGAGCATGTAGTGGAGGCCATGGGACATGAGCATGTAGTGGAGGCCATGGGACATGAGCATGTAGTAGAGGCCATGGGACATGAGCATGTAGTGGAGGCCATGGGACATGAGCATGTAGTAGAGGCCATGGGACATGAGCATGTAGCGGAGGCCATGGGACACGAGCATGTAGTGGAGGCCATGGGAAATGAGCATGTAGTGGAGGCCATGGGACACGAGCATGTAGTGGAGGCCATGGGACATGAGCATGTAGTGGAGGCCATCGGACATGACAATGTAGTGAAGGCCATGGGACATGAGCATGTAGTGGAGGCCATGGGACACGAGCATGTAGTGGAGGCCATGGGACATGAGCACGTAAGTGGAGGCCATGGGACATGAGCATGTAGTGGTGGCCATGGGACATGAGCATGTAGTGGAGGCCATGGGACATGAGCATGTAGTGGAGGCCATGAGACATGAGCATGTAGTGGAGGCCATGGGACATGAGCATGTAGTGGAGGCCATTGGACATGAGCACTGCATGTAGTGGAGGCCATGAGACATGAGCATGTAATGGAGGCCATGAGACAAGGGCATTTAGTGAAGGCCATGGGACATGAGCATGCATTGGACATGAGCACTGCATGTAGTGGAGGCCATGAGACATGAGCATGTAATGGAGGCCATGAGACATGGGCATGTAGTGAAGGCCATGGGACATGAGCATGTAGTGGAGGCCATTGGACATGAGCACTGCATGCAGTGGAGGCCATGGGACATGAGCATGTAGTGGAGGCCATTGGACATGAGCACTGCATGTAGTGGAGGCCATGGGACATGAGCATGTAATGGAAGCCATGAGACATGAGCATTTAATGGAGGCCATGGGACATGAGCATGTAGTGGAGGCCATGGGACATGAGCATGTAGAGGAGGCCATTGGACATGAGCATTGCATGTAGTGGAGGCCATGAGACATGAGCATGTAGTGGAGGCCATGGGACATGAGCATGTAGTGGAGGCCATGGGACATGAGCATGTAGTAGAGGCCATGGGACATGAGCATGTAGCGGAGGCCATGGGACACGAGCATGTAGTGGAGGCCATGGGAAATGAGCATGTAGTGGAGGCCATGGGACACGAGCATGTAGTGGAGGCCATGGGACATGAGCATGTAGTGGAGGCCATGGGACATGAGCATGTAGTGGAGGAGGCCATGGGACATGAGCATGTAGTGGAGGCCATGGGACATGAGCATGTAGTGGAGGCCATGGGACATGAGCATGTAGTAGAGGCCATGGGACATGAGCATGTAGTGGAGGCCATGGGACGCGAGCATGTAGTGGAGGCCATGGGACATGAGCATGTAGTGGAGGCCATGGGACATGAGCATGTAGTGGAGGCCATGGGACATGAGCATGTAGTGGAGGCCATGGGACATGAGCATGTAGTGGAGGCCATGGGACATGAGCATGTAGTGGAGGCCATGGGACATGAGCATGTAGTAGAGGCCATGGGACATGAGCATGTAGTGGAGGCCATGGGACATGAGCATGTAGTAGAGGCCATGGGACATGAGCATGTAGCGGAGGCCATGGGACACGAGCATGTAGTGGAGGCCATGGGAAATGAGCATGTAGTGGAGGCCATGGGACACGAGCATGTAGTGGAGGCCATGGGACATGAGCATGTAGTGGAGGCCATGGGACAGGAGCATATAGTGGAGGCCATGGGACATGAGCATGTAGTTTGAGGCCATGGGACATGAGCATGTAGAGGAGGCCATGGGACATGAGCATGTAGTTGGAGGTCATGGGACAGGAGCATGTAGTGGAGGCCATGGGACATTAGTGGAGGCCATGGGACATGAGCGTGTAGTGGAGGCCATGGGACATGAGCATGTAGTGGAGGCCATGGGACACGAGCATGTAGTGAAGGCCATGGGACATGAGCATGTAGAGGAGGCCATGGGACATGAGCATGTAGTTGGAGGCCATGAGACAGGAGCATGTAGTGGAGGCCACGGGACATGAGCATGTAGTGGAGGCCATGGGACAGGAGCATGTAGTGGAGGCCATGGGACATGAGCATGTAGTGGAGGCCATGGGACATAAGCATGTAGTGGAGGCCATGGGACATGAGCATGTAGAGGAGGCCATGGGACATGAGCATGTAATTGGAGGCCATGGGACATGAGCATGTAGTGGAGGCCATGGGACAGGAGCATGTAGTGGAGGCCATGGGACATGAGGATGTAGTGGAGACCATGGGACATGAGCATGTAGCGGAGGCCATGGGACATGAGCATGTAGTGGAGGCCATGGGACATGAGTATGTAGTGGAGGCCATTGGACATGTGCATGTAGTGGAGGCCATGGGACATGAGCATGTAGTGGAGGCCATGGGACACGAGCATGTAGTGGAGGCCATGGGACATGAGAATGTAGTGGAGGCCATGGGACATGAGCGTGTAGTGGAGGCCATGGGACACGAGCATGTAGTGAAGGCCATGGGACATGAGCGTGTAGTGGAGGCCATGGGACATGAGCATGTAGGGGAAGAGCATGTAGTGGAGGCCATGGGACATGAACACGTATGTATTGGAGGCCATGAGACATGAGCATGTAGTGGAGGCCATGGGACATGAGCATGTAATGGAGGCCATGAGACATGAGCATATAGTGAAAGCCATGGGACATGAGCATGTAATGGAGGCCATGAGACATGAGCATATAGTGAAAGCCATGGGACATGAGCATGTACACCATGGTGGTATGGTGGTTTCTTTCTCATCTGCAACTTAACTACATCTAAAAGCATTGGACTAAGATGTATCATTATATACGTTATGGTACTAATGTTTATAAATCAATATACCTATATAATATCACCAATCAATGGAGGCACATGTAGTGAAGGCAATAGACTTGTAAACTGGTGCAATTGTTGTATTGGAATGTAAGGCATGTGGTGAAATTATCAATGGCATATAACTCGTTGGCATTTAAACTGCTGTGGTCAAAGCAGCCAAGGCATGTTCGTTTTGAACAGCTATGAATAATAGTAACTAATTTAATCTGATTGAATCGAGGATTGAATTACTCACCAGAAAGGAATCAGTAATGCCATTTATGCATGCACAGGCTTTAACCCTCAAGTTCTAGTTCAGCCACCAATGTACCAGATAAGCCCATTAGCCCCACATGTCTATCTTAACCAGATCAGTCTTGGTAAGAAAGGTGTGGTGAGACAAAGCTGTGTACACAATGTCTACACAGGTTACATAATTACCGGGGTATATCATACATGTATAAGAAATTAAAAGGTCCATCGTGCGCTTATTATGTTATGCATGTATATGCACTACAGGTACATTGCTTATACATTACAAACGCTTGTTATTCATATTTATTATAATCTAGCACTACTTTAGCCAATGAGTTCTACCATTTGAAGGAATAAATAATTAGCATTATGTGGCAGTTGCAGGCATTGATATTGCTCTATTTGTCATATGATAAGACATAAGTATATATGCCTGCACGCACTTGGAATCATCCATACGAAAAAGATATGATGTGTATAACTGAACATCTGCATAGGGCAACTTGCCTGACCAGAATTGATTATGGTGCAATGACGAGCCTAATTTGAATCAACAAAGATGCCCATGGTGTTGCACATACATGCAAATCATATTTGAGAGGATTTCATTTTTAAAAAGTTGATAGCTCCCAGAGCTCTTACTCCTTCGTAACTAAAGAATTTATTTAATGATGCTCTATATATTTTTTGGATATCTGGTGATTGAGATCCAAAGATTTAAGAGCTCCCATATTTATCTGGTACTTAAATGATCCACCCAGGATTAAAGAGCTCCCATGTATACACACTAACTGCAACAGGCTACCCCAGCCACCTCCCCGATCCATATATTGTGTAATATGATTACACTGTCCACAAAACAACCCCGTCATTACTGCTGATGGTGGGTTGTCACAGTTTGATGACAACCCCAGTGGGGTGCTTGGCAGGCACAAATTGAGGCGATATGTACCATACACCCTTTCTCATCTGCAACTAAACTACATCTATAAACAATGTACATGTGTTTTTGTATATGTTATGGTACTAACTAGAACAGAATAACACAAATACACAATACCAAATTGGACCTAGATGATATCACATACCTGGAATAGGAATCCTAGTAGCAGATGAGTTACCTGGTGTGATTTGTGGTGAATCTAATTGAAATAGAAACCTACTGTCAGTGAAGTGAATTACATGTTGCATCATTTTCGAAAGCAAATCAAGTTTCAAAGGAGCCTACAAAAACAGCTGGCATCTAGAAACCTAATATGTTCACATGTTGGTTATACATACACAATGCATGCACACAAACCACAAACTTCAATTGGCTTATGGTATGTGGTTACATTTCTTCAGAGGTATATTATTCAGTGTGCTGTAGCACAAAAAATTTAACATGTATTAATCATATTATTTTTATTTGTGCCCTTGAGTCATAAGTACATAAAAAGCACCAAAAATCAAGCATAAGCAACCAGCTAAAGTCTGAATGCTTGCTGCAGATTAATTTTGTACACCATTTATTGTGGTTCACAGAGTGCACCAGGAAAACATACACATACTACTCTTTATTTAATACACAGACCTGCAGAATACTGAAACATTCGTAATTTATATATTTAACCTTCGTTGAATAAATAATACAGGCAGATCTCAATAGACCCTATGCACACGCATTAATGAATAATATGTAATTGTAACCATTTGAATAACCTGACCTTGGAACATTGGACAATATTTGGATTTTATCTCTTCAGCCAATACTTTGTGGTCAGTTGACTTGAGGGCACCAATCAACTTCTGCCATGAACATGATACGTCTGACTGCAGCCAAAAGTGAACCATATCACGTCTGGAGTCTGCCACCCGTCTTTGATTATTAACATCAATCTCTTCTACTTTGGGGGCACCTATTTCCAATTGGATTGCCAGTGACTTCCAATCCACCAAGTCCTTTATAGCACTATGTATGTTTTTGGGTGTGAAGGATGAATCTGCAGCTAGAGAAACAGAGATTGCAATCATCTATTTTGTTACCTAGACTGCTAATGGTACCATACAACATAGGGCAAAATATCGCCATGGCAATATTTCTTAACATAAAAATAAAAACAAGATTACAGGATGATACAGTAGATATCAGATTGGTGTTAACCAATAACTGCTACATGGAAATATTGTCACCCATTGAAATGTTACTTACAATGGCCCACTTCTTCATCTTTGACAGAAGCTGTAGATGGTTCAATGTGTTCCTTTAAATCAATTTTAGTGTCACTGTCTGGTCCTAGGAACAATTGATTTCTGTTAATAGATAAATGTGCGCACACCTACAATATGATAATAGCACACCACATTAATTAACACCAGTATTTTATCATTATCATTATAGATTTACTATGTGTTTTTAATTTTATTACTCAAATGTGGTTGTAATTGTGTCTACAGGTAGATACCAGCCTTATTTGGTGTAATACTGCTATACATTATAGCAAAGATATGATGTACTTATCTGGATATGAGACCTGATTATATAGTGCCAGCAATAGCTAGTAGTATCTCCATCATTGAGTCTTCTTCTCAGGCACCGCATATAGTACTTCTCCCAACCAGCAGCTTCATATGTCATTCTTGTGTACATGTGTATGGCCTATTTCTTCTCTGCTTTGTGTACTCCCTTCTTTTGATGTATTGAGCAAAAGTTGTGGATGTATACCTATACATACAATAGACCCTTCTCTTCTCTAAGCAAGAAGGGTCTATTGTGCATTTAGATGCAAGCTATTGAGATTTACAGTGGATATATTTGGTTGGGATAGTTTAAAATTCATTAAGGGACTCGTATGTGATTTCTAGGAATTTAGTTTTAAGCTTAATTCGATTCATGTTGTCAGTGCTTCAAGATGTTCTCACTATGTAGAGGGTCACTTCTCTTTGCATGTTCTTGTTTTATCTTCGATGTGTATTATTAGAGCAAACCATATACCCCTTTTATACTAAGATTAGGTCTAGTAAGGCTCTGGTTTTCAACTTAATTATTCGTATTGTCAGTGCCTCCAAATGTTCACTGTATGCATTTAACACCGCATCCACAAGAAACGCGGAAATTTTGGGGCATTTGTGGATATTGATAATTCCCTCATATCGTTTTATGACTAGAAAATATATATAATACACATTTTTTTTTTGGAATGATGCTCTATAAAATGTCGAATGGGTAGTTTTTGATGTGGTAAATGCCCTCGGGTACACTTTTCTCATGGACATGCTTCCCACCATCTTGAGTATTACTGAATTAAATATGGCTAATATAACTATAGGAGGGTCCATAAATTCCTTTTTCAAACAAGCCAAAGCATCTATTGTACCCGTTTTCAGCAGTAAGTTACAAGACATTTTCGCTCGCGGTAGCAGGGGGCGTGGTCCACCGCCGGGTTAACCGGGGCGCAAATGGCACAAATGCGCCAGGCCCACCGATGATAGGGGGCTCATTAATCCACATATGTACACGCCCACAATGGATGAATTTAATTAGTTAATTAGTTAATGCATTATATGTACAACAGTTAAGCAGCGTACTCATGCGCGTGTGTTAAAGGCGAATCGGCTCAACGGAACATCCATATAAAATCGGACCACCTCGCCACAGTATGTACGGTGCGCTTATACAGACTTTTCTGAATCCATCAATTACGGAAGATATTCTTGAAGTCTTAGCTCTGATTTGATCGAAATGAAACTGCAGCATTCTTGGACTGGTGGATCGGGGTAAGCAAGTAATTCTTGTCGTACATGTATTCAAAATTGTATCTATTTTTAGCATGTTACTGAGTACGCAATACACAGGGAAAAAACGCGTCTGCTGTTTTGATTTTGTAAAGGATTTTTTAAAATCCTCTGTAAAATCACTGTTGGATTGCTGTGATAACTATGCTGTTTTTGTGCCTTTAAAAGTGCAAAAGTTGCAAAGCGGATGGGGCTCCGCCCCAGACCCCGATGGCCGCTGGGGGGAGGCGCATCCAGGTATCCTTGCTTGTCGCATCACCCCCACCCTCGCCCCGAAATCCTGCAGCTGGATCCGTCCCTGCTATGCAGTACTAAAATTTAGTACATTTATCAGTTGATTTTCAGCCGTTGAAGCTAGAACCAGGCTAGAAAAATCGCTTTTCATGCATAATTAAGGTAATTCATTTGCATGTAGTGTATTTTCATAAAAAAATTACATGCATGTGCGCGCTGGTTCGAAGCAAACCAGCTACACGTGGTGGAAACCGAATGATATCGTAAGGAGTTATGTTCAAACCCGGAAAATGCACCTCGAGCGAGGTTGGAGGGGCCGCCAAGATCCTTTTTGCCTAGGGCCATCAAACATCTAACGCTGGCCCTGCTGGGCCCAACGTAAAGGGCTCCCCCCCCCCCCCCCCCCCCCCCCCCCCCCCCCCCCCCCCGCCTCCCGCTTGCATTTATACGAGGTATGCATGGCTGCAGGGGCCCACAAGATTTACCCTGCGCCAGGCCCATTAAACGGTTAATCCGGCACTGCGCCGTGGTCCACTCATCCAAAGTGCCAGCAAAAGCAGGTTTTTCAAGTTCTACCAAAACGTCCAGTCTGTACCTATCTGGATAGAGTCATGGAATGTTATTTAGTAAGACAGGAAGAAAGATTCTTGAAGTCCGCCCACGCAAAAATTCGATCTAATGCCGTTTTCACATTTCATTACCTTGCACTGTACATCACTCCGACCGTGATACATGTATACTGAGCCACAATTTTAAACCATTTTCATGGATTTATTATAACGCTCTAGAAGGAATATGTTATTTAAAAAAATCTGAACCTCTTACGCGATAACTGACGCTAGAGCCACCCAACTATGCAATGACGTTTCCAGCCAATGGTATGTCTGTTTGAGATACATATAATGGTACATGTAGTAAAGTCTCCACTCAAAACCAAGCAATTCTATCTAGAGGCAATTAATCATTTTTCGGTTTGCCCCGAAATGGACTAAATTTCCCGCGTTTCTAGCGGATGCGGTGTTAAAATTCCTTTTTGCTTTTTGTGCATATTATTAAAGCAAACCACACCCATTATATACAAAGCACACCAATTAGGCAAGTCACTTGCATATGATCCACTGCTATGCCCAATACTCGACCAACCAATTATAATTATATCAATACACTTACCAGTGCTGTCACTCTGAGCATATGATGCTGCCAATTTTCTAACGGCTTCAGCAGCTTCAATGTCCTTAAGTTTTTCAAATATGTTAACCAGTTCTCTGTATGTGGCCTTGGGTCCCTTCATTTCTAGCCACTTCTCAAACACTTCATCTCTTTTATCTTGTTCACTGAGCCCTTCATTACCAATGATGTCTTTGGTTAGCTGGGGACCTATCAGCCGTCTAGCTACTGCCTTCAAATTGAAGCTTTCAAATGATGCTATTTCATACAAGTGGTCATGGCTGCACTGGATATCTAGATGGTCTAACAGTGAGTATGTTGACTTGCATTATAAAAACTTTTATATAGTCAGTGATTGGTTTGGAAACTTTTCACGTAATTTAAGCCATATATGTCGTGTTTCCTAGCTGTAAAATCACTATATCACACCTTTGCCCGCCGCCTACAGGGAGATTATTTTACGCTGCTGCATGCTTGCCATTTTTACTATATGCCTTTTAGACAACCCGCATCAAACTGTTCATGTAAGTTGATGTAACTGAAGCAAGTACAGAAGATGGAGAATAAATCACGTGCCAGGATTCATATGCGTATAGTATTATTCTGGTGATTTGTGAGAAATCACTTCTCTATTCTTTATAAAGCTTGTTTTTTGGGCAGGGGAAGTGATTTAGGCCACACCAAACTAATCTTTAGTATCCGCATGGTCCCAGCCCGCACCCTTTTTTTCCCCAAAAACTTGTTTAATATGGCTATAATCATATTTATACATACTTGACAATAGCTTCTCACATGACCCAAGTGAACTGTAGTTTTATTCTTTGCAAACCTGATTAGTAGTAGACGTTCACTAAGGGTAGCTAGCACAAGGATTGGAGCGTATTGACAGACAAACACCTAATATCACCAAGCCCTGTGTGTAACATTGCGGATGAATAATGGGCCAGTAATGGATGTGTTTTGTCTCTTTCCCTTCAAACACTCTTTCAGGGAAGACAATGTGCAATGCCCAGCATTTTTCCTGTCGGTAATACAGTGCTCGACCGTTTGTACGGAAAAATATCCGCGTTAAATAAGGCTTATTCATTGCCAATAAGTGGCAACTTGTGTAAGCTTATAAATTACATAAGAGATAAAATCTAATTAAAATTTTTGTCCAAGTTGACCTACAGGTAGCTATCACGGTAATATGCCTACATGACTACTCTTGAAACCACATCACGTGCACATTCTGATCTTAATCGTTTCATCCAGCTTTCAAGGGGCGGCCCGGATGCATGGTGCATGGGGTATCGCTATAATGCAAGCTACGATATTACTGATCAGCGTCCACGGTGAGGGGGAGGGGGAGGGGCGGATTATCAGATGGTGCTGTCCTCAAAAGGTTTACGAAGTCGATCCAATCTAGTCTGTGCTGGCGAGCGTATCAATTAATTGGCCTCGTTTTCCAAACCAGTCACTGTCTGTCACTATACTACACCTATGGTCCTTACCTTCACCATGCTGTCCTAAAGGTCCGGGGTTGACTTCTACATCTCCGGACAATAGTAGTAACTGCCTTATCGACATTACTGACGTCACCACCAACGTCAGCAGGACTTTTAGCTTTACAGCCGCTCTGTATATCTGCTGCGAGGAAAAATCACACATAAATTATAATAAGTAAACTTGAACTGAGTTAAACACACACCTCACTTGACCTCGATCCTACATTGGTACAGATGTGGACGTCCAAAGTGAAGGACCACTTCTCCAAGCACAAGGACATCCTAGCCATGAAGCATTTGAGGTTGTCCTGGTAACAACCTCTATCGGATACTTTGCAGACATCCTTTCCTCTCCACCTTCGCGTCACGTTGAGTGGACTATGCTTCTCGTCCCCACAGCAAACGTTTCTACGGCTGACAAACGTCCCGATTCTTGCCCTGTATGTGGCAAGATCGACACCCATCTTGTTTACTCCCTCGCAAAAAATACCGCGACCACGCCTACCCGGTGGTATGTATGAATTTGCGAAAGTACTAAAGATCCGCGCAGCCCGTCCTTTCCCTACACGATTTTGTACACTGCAGGTCTCTAACTCTTTTATACCCTCTACCTCCAGGGTTTCAGAAAGTCAGGCCTGTGCCCGGTGGCCAGATCGGAAAGTATACGTACTGACTGAGTTGATCAGTTTAAATTAGATCGCTATACATAATGTCATGTATATGTACCGGGGTTATGAATTTTGCCGAATCCACTGCAAATACTCCCAGCTGTGCTTACTCCTACCCCGCCATCTTTGGATATATAATGCAGACGAATTCGTAATTAATGACGATAATCACGATTATAGTCATTATTATATACAATATCATGCTATAGCACTGTACTGCCTGCATGACTATAAGCATGCAGGCTCGAATAAGTCGAAAATACTAAAAGCATGCACCAACTCTACCCGGCCGAAAGCAGCCTCGGCGCCTCTTTTCATCACTATATCACAAGTCCCTATTTCGCTATTTGTGACCACGTAGCGGTGATGTACGCAATGAAAATCAACGATTTTATGCAGGCTGCATGCACATTTTTTTTGCTGTGTTCCTTTCCGACAATATGGCGCACACTACAGTGAATATGCATCAGACACAATATATTCCGTTCTATGGGTACTACAGGCAGAGATAATATATCATCTTTGCTACAGGTAACAACTATTTGATGTTAAAGCAGGACCTACATGTGGCATGGCAGATCGACATTTTGTTCCATCTGGCAGGTGTGTTATACTATTTTTAAGAGAAAAACTTTTGATCTATTTACATACTTCGTGTCGTAATACTACTAGCTTGCGATCCGGTGTCACAGGCATGTGGGTCCCCCCCCCCCCCCCCCCCCCCCCCCCCCCCCCCCCCATTTTGGGTCCGGGGGGACCCATATGCCTAGGCAACTGGGTCCCCCCCCGGACCCAAATGCCTAGGCATATGGGTCCGGGAAATTATTTGTACATCCAGGCATCTTGGTCCGCGTGTAGAGGGCGGAGGGGGGGACCGAGTTTCATGATGCGTTTTATTTACACAATTTTACTGGCACCGGCTGGTTTTGATACGATAGACACATTTGTTGTTACTTTCTCAACGGTAAGTTAGCGTCCACCAGCCGTTTAGGTTACACTTTGTAACAGCCACTCGGCTTGCCATCTGTGTTTCTCGGCCGAAAAGTAAGGTCACTGCCGGCTGATCTTTTTGGCAGACTTAGTCTGGTGCTAACTCGTAGCATAGCAAGAGCTATTTTGACGAGAAGTGTGCCCCAATCTTTTTGAGTACCCTATGGTTAGGCTTAGGTAGTAGTCTGTTTGATAAATACTTATTATTTATTGTTGTGTAATTATCCTGTTATGAAAATATATACTGGCGATAAATAAAAAAATAATTTAAAAACACGTTGAGCATATACATGTACAAACAATGAATGGGTCATGTTCAAGTAGTACACAACTGTTTCTTCGTATCACAAGATATAAAAATTTAATTAAAATAAAATTGGTGATGTAGGATTTGCATAGATAGCAATTGAGTACAAAGGAAGGAAACTAGGAATAACGGAAATTATACAGCAATTGAGTAAAAAGGATGGAAACAAGGAATTACGGATATTATGCATTCATTGAATTATAAATATTACATACCTACATTTAGCAGACTTTCAGACAGGTAGATTTGCTAAATAATGTATAATATCCGTAATTCCTTGTTTCCTTCCTTTTTACTCAATTGCTGTATAATTTCCGTTACTCCTAGTTTCCTTCCTTTTTACTCAATTGCTATCTATACAAATCCTACATCACCAATTTTATTTTAATTATATCTTGTTTCACTCCTTTTTTTTCCCCGGTGGGTTCCGACATGTACTTATACATTGCATGCATGAGCACAAACGTAGAAGGAAGGGGAATCTTGGAATACAACCCATTGCATCACAGCAGTATATGTACAATAAGACAGTTTGCTCTGCTCACTTGCTATCATCATTAAATCCCATCACAATCAAACAATTGCGTTAATGTCTCTGAACTGGCATGCGACTGGAAGGCAAGGGGATCCCTAAACAAAGTATAGTAGCGTAGGAAAGGAGGAACTAGTAGTGAAGTCACAAAATATAATGTGAGCTCAAACCATAAATGCCCTTCCCATGGCTCCAACCAGAGCATCCTAAACTGACATAGCCCACACCTGACCACAACTATATCCTCACAGGATTCAAAGCCCTCACCTCTTGACTGAAGGTACTCATATGTTCTTCAAAGCCAGTAGTGAAGGCATCAGGAATAATCGCCATAAATGTCTGTCCTTGATGTGAGTACATGTATATGATCAGAGCAATTGGCCATTCACACAAAAGATGCTTACCAGATTGCCTGCCTTTTATTTCGAATACTGATCCACTTTGTAGAATAAACAAGCACATGCTTTAAACTTGAAGTAGTTGGGCTGGCCTGACTAAACTTAAAGGTCGTTCTTTTAATAGGGCTACTAGCTCTCACTTTCAGACGTGTTCCGCTCGTCTTTTAGAAGAGAACGGAGAGAGGAGGGAAGGGGGTGAGGAGAGAGGAGGGAAGGGGGTGAGGAGAGAGGAGGGAAGAGGGAGAGGAGAGAGGAGGGAAGGGGAGAGGCTGGAAGGGGGAGAGGAGGGAAGGGAGAGAGGAGGGAAAAGGGAGATGAGACAGGAGGGAAGGGGAAGGGGATAGTTAGCACAACACTACACATATCCACGAGACATGGCACTCATGCACATCTAAACACACACAGTCACATACACCCACCTTTTTGGAGTGGTTCACCCCCATCCTGGTGGGATGGTGTTCCATTTTCCATCACCTTTGCAGCTTGAATGAGCAGCACCTGATTTGCTCTAGTGGGACCACGCAATTGTGGAGGACATTCCCGTTACCATTGTCGGCATTGAACAAAACTCACTTATAAATGATCCTACCAACAGGTCATCTTTGACAGCTTGTTTACATGAGGGGGGGGGGGGGGCACAAATATAGAAACATTCTCTCGTTGTATGCTAGGTAGCTCACATGTACACGTCACCCATGGCCAACCAATGCCAACTTCTTTAGCCTTAATAGCGACGGCCAGTTGCATACAGTGGTTTCCCAGCGTCACGCTATCCTTCGTACAGCCTTCATGCTAGACTATGGATCCTTCTTATTTTCGGGATCGGCTTAACCCGCTTTGTAGCGTCCAATTGTTCTTTTTCGTGAAAGGTCTTTCGGAGCTTCCAGGGGCGGATACAGGGGGGGGTTTGGGGGTTGCAACCCCTCCTTTTGTCCAAATTCCTTTTTTTTGCACGCAGTTTTAGGGGGTTTTGGGGTTTACAACCCCCTCTTTTGTCTAAAAACGTTGTGTTTCGCACACACGCGGACAGCACCCCCCCCCCCCCCTCCCGCTCGTAGAATCGGCCAAAAGCGGACACACACCCCCCTCCCCCGCTCGTAGAATCGGCCAAAAGCGGACACACCCCCCCTCCCCCGCTCGTAGAATCGGCCGAAAGCCGACAGTACCCCCCCCCCTCCCCCCCGCTCGTAGAATCGGCCAAAAGCGGACAGCACCCCCCCCCCCCCCCCCGCTCGTAGAATCGGCCGAAAGCGGACAGCACTCCCCCCCCCCCCCCCCCCCCGCTCGTCTTATTATTGATTAACAACCCCCCCTTGCAGTGCCGGATTAAGGGTCACTGGGGCCCCTGGACTAGTTATTTTGAAAGGGCCCCCCCCCCCCCCCCCCCCATTCCCTTTTTTGAGTTTCAATCGTTGCGCATGCAAGGAATTAAATATACTAAATTAAGTGATTAGTTCTATTGTATAAGTCAGAAGTACAAGTTGTGCAAAAAGGATATACAATTTTACAACTTTTCGACACTTTGCAGCCACAAATTTTTCAATAATGTCTTCAAATTCAATCTGCTGTAGCACCTCAGACTCAATTGCCATGAGTGATAGCCAGTTAAGTCTGTCTTGATGCATGCATGTTCTTTCAGTTATCAAATGTTTTTGATATAAGCTCTAGCTTGGAGAACGATCTCTCTCCTGATGCATTGGTTGCCATCAAACTCAAGTACATTTGATAAGCAATTTAAACGTTTGGAAAGGTTGATTGGAGAAAATAATACTGTACAAATAAATAGCTGTACATGTGAATGTACATGTCGGCATTTCCTTGTCTGAATTCAAACGTTCGATAAAACAGGAAAAGTGTTTGAACTCTTATGGAAAGCTCAGCTCCAAGTCATTAGGATAGCATTGCTGTAAGTTTTGAGCTGCTTTTTCTATTTCGTCTGCTCCCATGCTTCGAAATTCGGTAATAAATCCGATGCTTATCAGCTCAAGTACACTTATTCCATTGTGTGGTGAGTTTATGATTTCATTATCTCCTCGAAACGGCAAACCGCGTTCTGATAAAAATTTAATGACAGCAACCACACGTTTTAGAATATCATGCCAGTATCTCTTCTCAGCTTGTAATCCCAATTTCACAATCTATTCTTCCGCACACTTGGGCTATGGTGTGCAGCGCTATTTAAATGATCAATGAATCCAGTACCTGAAAACTTGTTTGTAATGTGCTTGTCACCAAACAGAACACATATAAACCAGAAAATACTTCCTGTGGAAGGGGAGTAAACAATCCATTCTCGAGCAATTTCTTCACCAGAAAGATGCTTTCGAAAGAGGATATCGATGTTTAGTGAATTTTCTGCTTTGGTCCTTAAACTGTCGCTCGGAAGCTGCAAAATCGCCATCATAATTCTGGCACTCTAGGTCCTTTCATGCTCCAGTATTCACGCCGGCACCTCTTTTGAAATGTTCTTCCCGCACAAAGCAACATCGCCACTATATATTGTGGCAACAAGAAGCTACTGGATTTGGAGCTACTGCATGCATGCATTCGGAACTATACTGCATTTTTCAATTGGATAACCAGGATAAGCATTGTCTTCATGTCCGCTCTCCGCGTGAGTGCCAAGCGAGAGAGCTTCAGCCTCAAAGGAATCATGCCTTCTGAATTGGAGGTATTAAGCTCATTGCAAGCATGATCTCCACTCTGGTCCACTGTTGTAGTGGCAGAGCTTTCAGACATGTTTGTGGGTTTTACGATGTTGATAAAACCCAGGTCATCCAGCTTGCGAAGCTTAGTAATTGATTTCTCTTGCTGTTTCTTCAACTTTCATTTTGCAGCGCCATTCATCTGTACCCTTCCTGGTCCATCACTGCTGTTTTTCGAGGTCGAGCTGCTACTATTCATAATAACGCACACTCAGAGTTTTCTATTACCTGCCGTAACCTGCGTTACGGACGGAGTTGATTATCAAAGCAGCGGGGAGGGGATATATGCATAATGCATTGACCGATATGGTTTCTTTAGTGTACATGTACAGTGCGTCTTTGGGAAGGGGTGGGGGAGGGTCTGACCAAACACCGCATGCCGTTTGGTGCCCCCTAAGGTTGTGGGCCCCTGGACTGTAGCCCCACTTGCCCAATGGATAATCCGGCACTGCCCCCTTGTCTGAAATCCTGTATCCGCCCCTGGCTTCATCGCGCGACTCGTCGGCACAAGTGCACAACCACAACTCTTACTGTCAGTGTCATAATTTAACTGGCAACTGGCTCAGCTGCAAACACTCGCCAGAAACACGTGTTCAACCACTTTATGGCTTCCAAGGGCCGATAAAATCTGTTGTGGGCTATTGCTAACAAAACTAAGTTGCTAAAGATCGAATTTGTGTCAAGCATAACTCCCCTTACGAAAAAAATAAAACAAATCCAACTCGGCAGTAAGTTTCTAACTTGTTGGTTCTAGTGCTTGCGCATAATGGATAACATTATGCTTCAATCGTGACAAGAATACAGTTCAAAAAACCACTTATCCGAGTGAATCTTATCTTATCAGATCCGGAAGAAGGAATCGTTTTTTAGGTAGAGTGTGGGAACGAGAGAGCGTTATCTCCGTTGTCTGAGCTTTCTACGCGTCGGCAGTTTTACTACATTGTAGGTATTCGACGGCTGTATCCAAATACGCTCGCTAAAGGCCAACTGATTCTACGGTGCATCGGCAATAGTGCATGCATGGGATCGGGTATTTTGCTAATCGTATTCATCACACTTCAAATCCTAATACTACATGTAACGTACATGTCACGGTTGTTTGCGCTCGTAGAAATGTTGGAAATAAAGTTCAATAAAGTAATATTGAAAAGTACTTGCGTCATCCCATAGCAACCACCCCGACAACGTAATGACCTTTGGAATTTGCAGCTGTACAAGGTACCAACAAGTTTAACAAACATGTTAACAGCAGAACATACGCCAATGACCTTCACTCTTTGCACTTTAGCAATCACGTGCTCGGTGTACATCTCTGCGTTGTGCCCTGGGTCTCGAAAGCGGACCGCTTGAAACTGATATGTCACAGCAGGCGCAGTATATTCGCCAAACGGCGCAAAAAAGGCCAAAAAGCCGACTTGCCAGGTAAAGTTAAGTCCTTAAAGAACGCTTATCTTCTTTTCTGAAAACGAGAACGATAATCCTGGGGAAGTTGTGTGTCACCAAACAATGGCATTTTTTACGCGCGTATAGTCATGCCGTGTACAAGTGTACTATATACACATGTAGCCTTGTAGGGCCTACGGGGGGAACGAAACAAAGTTACTGCTTTCTCTTTTTTGGTGGTGGTATGTGAGATGCAGTGTGAAGAGTTAAAAAGTGTTGCTTGACTATGCACAGTAGTCTTTGAACCTTGTCGTGCATGGTGTTGTAACTTAACTCTGCCTCCTGTATGGACTTTGACCATGCACTCATCAGGGGGACTGTAGGGGACCACATGCCTAAGAACATCAGCTGCCATATTTACTTCACTTCTTGTAGGTGAACTGGTGTACTCATGACCAGCAAATGCACCAGTTCTCATATCCCTGCCACAGGAAGGGCAGTGGACCAAGACATCATTTAGCAGTAACTGAAATCAGAAGCTGGCCGCAAGGAAGCTGGAGCCATTGGAACTGCTGAGTGGCAGCTGAGCATGGGCACAAAACAGTACCTGATACTTTTAGCCATTCGATGACACATTTAGCACAAGCAAGTACACTGCATGGCAGCTCAATTGGCTGAGAAAGGATCTCCAAACAGATAGGGCATTCCAGCTTGCTTAGGCAAGACAAATTGTTAGGTGCTACTGGTGGCCTGGGACAGCCAGGACCAGTTACAGTAGCTGATGCAACGACCTGAATATGTTTGATCAGTGTGCTTAGCCAGACACATGGGGGGGGGGGGGGGGGGGGGGGGAGAGGGCTAGGATAGGGAATGCGACTACCGGGGGGGGGGGGAGGGGGGAGGGGGGGGGGGGTGCTGTCCACTTTTGGCCGATTCAATCAGAGGGGGGTGGGGGTGCTGTCCACTTTTGGCCGATTCAACCAATGTGTGTGTGTGGGGGGGGGGGTGGGGGGGTGCTGTCCACTTTTGGCTGATTCAACCAGTTTGGGGGGGGGGGGGGGGGGTGCCATTCAGTCCCGAAGGAGGGAGCCCATGAGACACCAGTTTTTTTGTGAAAGCGCTCACAAGTCTGATTTTGTAAATTTTAAAAAGAATAATTATATATGAAACTTATTTCTTACTATGCATCCTATACTGCGGGCTTGCCAGGATGACCTGTCTATAGTCTTCTTGCAGGGTTTGCAAACGCATTCAGGGTGCGTGGCAGTACATCATCGTTTACATTTTTTGCAAGTGCTTGCTGCAGACTTTCAGCAAGCTCCTTGCACTTGTAAACTATGTACATGCATTTGCCACGATGATCTATCACCCGCCTTCCGCAAATCCTGCAGTGTATAGTAAGCTGCTGGATGTGGTAATCCATTTAATTCGCTGCTAGTGTCGGGAAACGGAGCCAATTATTCACAAATATTCAACAACTACAGTACGCGTAAAATTATCGTTCTCACACTGCGAATCAGATAGACTTGTGGACTTAACTCTTCTCTTTAATATTTAGTATGTCTCACCTTATGGTTTTGCGCGCCTTGCCTGCTGTATGTGAAACTCTGATAGTAGGTTTCTAAATGGTGCGCACATAGCTATCAAAGCGAGCTTGCGCATTGTCATTTTGCGTTAGAAAACTGGTGCGCGAATGTGTGTTCTGTTAGGAAAGCGATAGAGTATATGGGTGCTACATTTAAATATGACAAGAGAGTTGTATTCGGCAAGAAACTGTTCTCGAAACAGTGGCGGATACAGGAATTCGGGAAGGGGGGGGTCCGATATGAATAATTAATGAGGATGGCGGAGTACGATTCTATATTATCACACACACACATGTGCACAACACACATACATGCACACACATGCACATGCACACACATTAATAAGTATTACTTTTCATAACGTAGTTCCTCAAATCCTCATATTTCGAATTCATATATCCAGGTCCCTCCTGGATAAATGCAATGGTAGAGACTTCTGCTGCATGCATATATGTATGATACACTTAATCAGGTTGCGCATTTAATATAGTGCTGAAATGTCAACTTTTATATACAAGTATAAATTACATAATATGTACAACGTTTTACTGATACAAAATGCAAGATTGAAACATTCTTCTTCTGTGTTTAGTTACAAATAAATCACAGATTGTTTCAACATTGATGTTCATTTCACTATGGATATGCATAAGGGCTAATCCTGACAACCTTTCCTCTGTCATTCGACTACGAAGATAGCTTTTGATTCGTCGTAGTCCAGAAAACGATCTTTCTGCTTCAGCACTTGTGTTTGGAAGAGTACAACCAATGATTAGTAAAACTGCAATGTTTGGAAAAACATCACTGTCTGTCAGCTGAAGACTACTATGTAGATCAGTTGGAAGATCATTTGCATTCTTCCAATAGCGCTGCCATTGCTTAATTTCTGGGAGAAGTGATGATGGGGTTGGTATGTCAACCTCCCAGAACAAAAGTTTGGTTGCTAAACGTTGCACATCATTATCATTAATGATTGATGTTGGAACTAGCCTAAATATCTCACAACCAACTCTATTTTCTGCATTAAATCTAGTGGTCAGTTCTGCTTCTAGATGATCTATAAAAGGTATTGCAACATTAATTCTATAATACTCTTCAGGTCCAGGAGTCGAATGACCTGTAGTGGCATTTGGACGATGTGCTTGTCTACCTACAAGTCTTGGCACAGTAATATCCACCCCAATCTCTTCTGCAATCCTTACACCATCTTGAAACCATATGTTAAACTCTTCTTCCACATTATTTCTCAGATCTTTTATGTCACTGACTGAATAATCTATCATGTTGTATGCTTCCATAACATCAATATCTCTTTTTTGCAACTTAACAGCAATAGGTTTCACTTTTTCCAGAACATTCTTAGCTATAAGGAACGTCAATATATTCTGTGATGACTTTAGTACTTGAAGAAGTCCTTGGGCTTTAATCTTAGTTTCAGAATCCCATTCCCAGGTACCATCATTTAGGTCCAGCTCAGAATGTGCACTAGGATCCACAATAGCTTCCAGACATAAACAAATGTATTTGTAAAACTCATAAAATGTTTCATAGCAAGTGTGCCGTTCAACCCAGCGAGTTTTGCATAGACCTGACAACTTTGTTTTCATTGACTCTGATGCACATTTTGTCAGAACATGTTCGAAAAATCTTTGTCTTTTTGGAGACAGGTCAAAAAAAAGGTATGTTTCATTGATAAAACCTACCATGTTTCTGATGGAAGGTATTTTACAAGCAGAAGCTATACTTAGATTGAGGACATGACTACGACAGTGAGTATATAACGCAAGAGGTGCAACTACTTTGATCCTGCTTTGCACACCAACCCGTTCTGATGACATGGAGCCTGTCCCATCATATGCCTGTCCTCTTGCTTTTGCAATATCTATGTTATTACTTTTAAGCAAAAGCAAAATTGCTTCAGCAATCTTCTCACCAGTTGTTCGTTCTAATGCAATAAAATCTAAAAATATTTCCTTAATTTTGCCTGAATCCATAAATCGGAGACATAATGACATGATTTCTTTATTGCTGTATTTATCTGTTACTTCATCAGCAATTATGGTGTACACTGCCGAAGGCTGTTGAAGTGGTTTTGTTGCTTCTTTTTTAATGTAATCCCCAATCACATCTATTATTTCATTTTGCACTGTTTTAGATGTCAATTGAGCATTGCGTTTACCAGATTCCAAGTGTTCATGTAACTCAGCATTACTTTCTGCTAAAAGTTGCAATAGAGCTCGGAAATTTCCCTGGTTTGTGGCAGTACTCGTGTTGTCATCTCTGTGGCCGCGTAATGCAATGTTTTGTTTTCCACAGAATACAATTGTTCGTACGATGAACTTTAAAATCTTCATATTGTTATCATACATTTCTTTGTTCGTGACTGAAAGTGTATAATGCAATGTAGAGGTAGGATTATCTATGCTATTTAATGCAGCATTCCCTCGAAGAAGAGCATCTTTATGATAATCTAATTTTTCATGACGAGCTAAGTAGCCATCTTTGCCAGTTGCTTTTCTAATTTGCTGCATTGAATTTGTCACCAGCACACTACATGTTATCCGAGGATTAGTAGGTGGAAAAAGAACACAGAATTTACAGAGGCCACCTTCTAACAATGGACTGTATACAAGCCACTTGTAATTTTCCAGCCATGCTTTTTGAAACCTGAGGGTTTTATGTCCCTTTTCACCTTCCTTACCTATCTTTTGGGTACACAATGGAAATTTTTCACCTGGCACAAAGTGTTTCTTTAGATACTCAACCTTTTCTTTGCATGACAAAGAACTTAGCAGGACCTTTCCACTCACAATCTCTCCCACGTCATGACCCACAAATGACATCTCACTATCTTGTGCATCTTGCTGAGTAGAAACTATATTGTGTATCAGTGAAAGGGAATAAAAACGAAGAATATCACACTTCGTATTACATACTTTCAGATTCTGTCAGGACAACTTCATCCTCAGAATCTTGCAACATTTCATGATTAGACATTTCAAAATTAGTTGAACAAGTGCTGGTGAGTTGGGTGAGCCCTAAAAAAATCATTCAACACTCAAATTATACCATCTTTGTGCATGCACATATGTTTGCCATGCATAATTATGCATTACAGAAAATACCTGATGAGCATTGAATCTCAGTGCTGTTGCAGTCTGCTGAATCAAATTGATATACATGAAAGATTCTATTTAGAAATGATTGCTCACCTTCAGATAAAACATCCGGAATATCCTGTGTTCTGTTTGAAACACTTGTAGCATCTAGTATTTGAATTGCAAATAAAATAATAGTGCACACACCCTTACACTGTTTCATATGTGTTCATGATGATAACATAAGTAAAGCTACCTTCTGTGGTTTCACCATAGCGTCTTGTTACCACTGCTGACAGATCAGTCAAATTAATACAAAATGTTGTGCACGCAGCTTACATGTACTACAGGTAGCTTGATCCACATCGGGCACTTGCAAAAACTCTTTTGGTGGGTCTAGTGTATAAATAAACGTAGATGTTATTCGTGCAATTATAAACATCGTAACATGTACTAATACTTAGTTACCTTCCCTTGATCGCTTTTTAAAGTAGTCGGAGATTGGCCTACAGGAGCCGGGTACAGGTCGCTTTGTTGACATGACGCGCACACACTGACACCCCGATAACACGGTCCAGATATGATATCGTCACCAAGAAAGTGAGTAGCTATTGTACGATGGAATGATCAATGTGAAAGTATCACTTGAATCACACTGACAGCAACAAAAATAATTATCAGGCCCGTAGGCAGAGGGGGTACGAGGGAAGGGGGGGGGGGGGGGGGGGGGGGGGGGGGGGGATAACCATTTGACGCTGGAGTTCCGCTTCTCTGGATACTTTATGTGACCCGCAGTCCGCGGTAATTCTCCCATATGATAATCAATAATCTACGCGCCGCCCCTCCCCCCCCCCCCCCCCCCCCCCCCAACGTACCGTGTATAGTTCCGCTGTCTTAGTTATAGATACTTCCTGGCTACGGGCCTGTGTCAATGTATCAACCAGTAGAGCAACACCGTCACGATAATCAATTCTGTTTTCACGACCAGCGAAGCACGTGATTAAGGTCAGTTAATTACGTAATCATCATTATTGAGGGGGGGGTCCGGACCCCCAGGACCCCCTCGCTGGATCCGCTACTGCCGAAATGTATATCACAAAACGGTAGCGATAATGAGCTCATTAAACATTGCTTAGATTGAGTGATACCGTATATTCTTTTTAGGACCTTAGTTTCCAATCCGAAACATCCGTGATGTAGGTCCTGATACAGGACTTAATGATTGACCTGTCGATTGCAATGTAATTTTGAGACACGCTAGGAAACTTTCTTCACTGCATCATTGATGTTCTCAGCCGGGTAATACATATACATCTGTCAAAGCATAGGCTTCAGCTCATTTGTATCCAGGGCTCCGGAGGCAACGGCGTAGATTATTATATCCACCAGCCCTCCCGCGCGAGACGCGGAAGCTTTCAGTGCAAGTGCATGGCCATGGAATATTTCTACATGAAAGCCACATGCAAATTCAGTGCTTCCGACAGGCACTATAATAAGTA